>PPOL03000022.1:0-128100 GCA_003708905.3 Monosporozyma siamensis
GTTAATTTTGAAAATTGTTTTTGCTAGTTACCTCTTAAGTACTAACCCTAAGTAGTTTATAAAATTGTAACTTGTTTTCTTATTGTATATAATTATATGAATTACTTATATTGAACCAATGCTAAGATGGCAGGGGAAACTTGTACTGATTTTTCCTTCCTTCTGCGATTAGAAATCCAATTTCTTATTTGTACTTTATTCAGATTAGTCTGTTTTGAAAGTTTTTCTAACCCACTCTTTGTTAAATATGGCTTTTGATAGTGGTCACTATACCATTGCTCCAGTACATTTAAAGTTGTAACAGAAAATCTGTGTCCACGAAATGAATGTAAAGGAGCCTCTTTTTTATTCATCATATCTTTTGTCATAATATTGAAAATAACAGAGGAAGTACCTGGTGAGGACTTCTTTTCCTCAGCATGTTCCTCTTCTGTTGGAAAATGTTTAAGTATTTCTTCAATTAATTTACAAATTTGGTAAGTTATTCTAACATCTTTTATCACTCCTTCACTATTATCTGAGTAACTTCTTAACTCAATCAGTTTTGAGAGTGTGCTCTCAAAACGTTGCAAAACTTTGTCAGGAATTTTTGACTCGTAATTTGGTAGGTGGGAACAGAGATCAAATAATTCATCATTTATTTGGGTTAGATCTTTTGTTTCTTTCTTTGAATTTTGAATATTCAATAAATCTTTGATTAATATTTTATTCATGTTAATAAAACTAGGGCGGTTGTTAATTCTTGGGTTTACTTGTAATATATTGAAACAGTGTCTCCTTGGAATAGTTATAAAAAAATTTGAGGTTAGTAAAAACAGAAAAAAAATCTATATAGTTTCAAAGAATATAAAAAACTAAAACATAAGAAAGGGAATTCTACTCAGAAGTAACACCCAAACTCTTGTCCTTATATATATTTTTTTCTTTCCTTCTCTTGAAGTTCAACAAGAACAACAATAATGGCAAACATGACTACAAATAGAATTATCTTTAGAGCAAAACTATCAAAAAAGAATAATGGTAAACATATCAAAAGGTCACTAGAAATACCCCAATGCTTTTCTTTTAGTACACTAAGTATATCCATATTTAATTCAAGACAACACAAAAATGAAGTTCTTCCTAATAATAAAATATTAACTCTTCTTAAAACTAAGAATCCTTCTATTAATTCGGGAAAAGTAATCAAGAATCCAAAAGAAATTATAAGAGAAGGAACATTAAATTCATTTTTCGCATTTAGAACATACTATTCTCAGTTTAGCCACGGAATAAAACAAAATAACTTATCAACAATACTTGCAAAAGAATGGAAAAAGAACAGAGAAGAACAAAAGTTTTGGAATAATATCACGGAGCAGTATAAACAAATTAAAGATATTTAAATATTATTGTTGTACTGTATTCTTGGTTTTTGGGTACTGTGCTTTCCTGGTATGTTTTTTTGTTTGTTTATTTTGTTTATTCTTGTAGGTTTGCTATGGGTGCCCTTAAGATTGAAGGTGGCGTTTCTTTTGTTGTGAGGTTTGGTTTTACTTATTTAATATATTTTACATAACTTACCATATAAATTGATTTAATTTTATCTCTTCCTAAATTAGGTCTAGTTTTAGGTCTTAATTTCTTACCTATTTGATTAATATCTTTAACGCGTTTTTCTTATTTCTTTTAAATTGAATTTGATCTATTTCTTTGATCTTTATGCATTTTGAGGTTACTTTGTGATAGTGTCTACAAACTAAAATACTTTAATGATTTGTGTTTCACCATCTTACTTGGCATTGCTACTCTTTGAGCGTAATAGAAGATTTTTTTTTGGCTGTAACTCTTTATCTCTTATACTACGATACAACTTTACTTTAAACAAACTCTAATATTATTATTATGAATACATGACAACATACGTATCTTAAATAGAATAAATAATTATCATCACTATGCAACAACACTCCAAAACTTATCCCAGAAGGTCTTTGGCTCGGGATCTTCCCAAACAACAGCTTCAATGTCTCTTCTATCCGTATCAATATCTACATTTTCGATCTTATTAATAAATCTACAACGGAATACAACTTGGAATACAATCCAAATGAAAATGAATAAGAAAATTGAAACATAAGCAGCGGCAAAATCTGATCCACTAAATTTAGGAGCAAAAGCAGTAAAACCTTGAATAATAATAATCACAGTCATAAAGAAAGCAGCATAATATGCCAACCCTGGCATTAATGCAGCTTTAAATGGTAAATCATCTCTTGAGATACCTCTATATTTCAACGCTTGCATAAAACGAATGTGTGAAAATGAAATAAACAACCATGAAAAGAACCCAGCAACAGCGGTAATGTTCAATAACCAATTGAATGCATTTTCACCACCTGTAGTGGTTTCCATATAGGCTAATGCACCAAATAAACTTGTAGTTATAACAGCCACGTATGGGACACCATATTTATTAGTTTTGGCAAAGAAACGTGGGGCCAATTTACCCTTAGCTAACCCATATAAAATACGAGAACCAACATAGACGTTTGAATTACCAGCTGAAATAATAGTAGACACAATAACAGCATTAAAAATATGTGGTAAGACTTTAGTACCAGAGTTCTCAATGGCAATAATGAAAGGTGATGAAGAAACATAGGATGAACCACTATTTAATTTAGGATCATCATATGGAACTAAAAGACCAATAAAAAATAACGAACCAATGTAAAAGAATAAAATACGGAAGACAACTTTCTTAATAGCACGAGGAACAGATTTTCTTGGATTAGCAGCTTCACCAGCAGTAATCCCAACTAGTTCAGTACCTTGATAAGTAAAAGCAGCATTAATTAAAGACGAAACCCAACCTAAGAACTTGGCTTCATTTGGATCTTTAGAAATGATACCAGGCCCCATTGGACCAGGATTACGCCAATAACGGAACCCTACTGGCCCAGTAACACCAGCACCACAAACCATACAAAGACAATAAAGTAAAAATCCCATGATGGCTAATACTTTAATACAAGCAATCCAAAATTCAAATTCTCCATAATATTTCACTGGGAACATATTACCAAAGGTTAAGATGACCCAAAATATACTAATCCATGCAGGTAATGGTACAGCAAAAGTCCAAAATTCAATAACTTGACCAACAACACTTAACTCTAAAGCAAACGTGATACACCATGAAAACCAATACATATACCCATTGGCAGCACCAATAGATGGACTTAAGAATCTTTGTGAAAACACAGTAAAGGAGGACGTTACTGGGATAAAAGTTGCCATTTCACCCAATGATTGAGTCACACTGTAAACTAAAGTACCCATAAAAAGATACGATATCAGAGCCCCAACGGGACCAGCATCAGCCAACGGAGATGATAACCCAATGAAAAGCCCTGTACCAATAGTACCCCCTAGGGCAATCATCCCAATGTGTCTTTGTTTTAATTCTCTTTTCACTTCTACATCTTGAATATGACCCAATTCATCCTCTACAGATTCTAAATCGCTAACACCATCAAAACTACGTCTTTCTCTAATTTCATGTTGTTCATTATGAGATGAATACGATATGGTAGTCTTAATCTTTTCATTTTTATAATCCATCGATTTCCTCCTTAATCTAATATCTGTAGATGAGGGGGAACTTGGTGGTACTTGTTCATCGACAATCATTTTTTTGTTCCTTTTGTTGAATGGTAAACGCCAATATAACTTTCTTTGTAGCAAACTTGAAATCTCTAACTTCTATAAAACTTCAAAGGACTATTAAATATACACAAACAGGATGTTAAATCGCTTGTGTAAATTTGAAACGGAATATAGAAAATAAGTGCGTTATGGCAAATGCAGCCTTCTTCGAGATTGAACCTTCCAAATTTTGCAAACAATTTGTCATTATCGAAAATTTTCAGATGACTTTGCAGAGGCGACAAAATTTCCGATAACGATTTCTTATCTTTTGCCAAATCCGTGCACCGCGCTGGTTGGGCCGTAAACAGTAGGGCTTGGTTGGGTCCTGAGTTAGGGCTGGATGAGTTTATTCCAAATACAATAAACAACAGTAGAGCAAATATATACAATTATACATGGATAGCAGCTGAATCGACAGACTTACAAGTGGGCATACAGGCAATGATAATATGAGTAACGTCAACAGTGACATTCATGATGATACAGTCCTGCCTCCTGATCCTCCAGCGTACACAGAACATGAGGAGCAATACGAGTTACAAGATATGGGGAACGACGAGTTAATAAGGAATATAATTGCTGACAATGACTCTAAATCTCCCTTGCATATGGCATTTATGAATATGGCTAATAGTATTTTGGGTGCTGGTATTATTTCACAGCCTTTTGCGATAAAACAAGCAGGTGTCGTGGGGGCATTTATCATTTATATCCTTCTCGGATTCATTATTGATTGGACTTTACGTCTTATTGTACAAAATTTGGTGATTTCAGGGACTAAAACTTATCAGGATAGTGTGGAGAAGGCAATGGGTAAAAAGGGTAAATTATTGATTCTTATGGCTAATGGGTTATTTGCCTTTGGTGGTTGTGTCGGGTTTTGCATAATTATTGGGGATTCAATCCCACATGTATTAAGAACTTTAGTACCGGCACATTATATTGAACGTAATTGGGTCATCATCTGTACTACTGTTTTCATTTCGCTACCTCTTTCATTACATAGAAACATTGAAGCATTAGAAAAGGCTTCTGGTTTAGCTTTAATTAGCATGGCCATTATTGTATTAACGGTGGTTATTAGAGGACCTTTTATCTCCCAAGAATTGAAAAGTCAAGTCACTTTATTTCATCCAAAATGGTGGTTTAAAACCTCGATATTTAAGAGTATATCGATCATTTCTTTTGCATTGGTTTGTCATCATAATACAAGTTTTATTTATTTCTCTTTGAAAAATAAAAGTATTGCCAAATTTACAAGATTAACTCACATTAGTTGTATCATTTCTGTCGTTATATGTATGACTATGGGTTACTTTGGATTCCATGTATTTAAAGATAAAACAAAGGGCAATGTACTAAATAATTTCCCTGGTGACGACAATTACATTAATTTAGCAAGATTATTCTTTGGATTTAATATGTTGACTACTTTCCCATTAGAAATATTTGTTTTAAGAAACATTGTAATGGATATCTTGAATGATACTTTATTAGACACTGATTATTCCATAATAACAGATGAGGGCAATGCTAATTTGACACAAGAACAACTAGAAGAAAATAATACAACAAGAATGACCCATCAAGAAGAAAATAATACCAAATATCATACAATTATTACTATTTTATTAGTTTTAAGTACCATGGGTATCTCATTAACCACATGTAACCTTGGAGCATTATTTGAATTAATTGGTTCAACTACAGCATCTATAATAGCATTTATATTACCACCTTTAACCAATGTTTTCTTGACAAAAAATTCAAATCATAGTGTATCACAAAGATTACCACATTATATGGTGATTATATTTGGATTTTTGGTGATGATAATATCAAGTTCACAAACAATATCTGATTCCTGGAATAATTCTGATGTTAAACATTGTGAAACCTAGCTTAGCATATATAATTTTAATTTATTTTCGTCTTTATTTATTCTCATTTGAAAACATTATCCTATGGTAAATCTCCACCTCTTTTAATTTTTATTAAATAGTTTTATGAAACGAGATAGCAGCCGTTCCTTTCATTAGCTTGAACCAATACAATTCAGCATCTCAATAACAAGGGCATTTACACGCTTTACCAAAAATAAACTAAATATGATAATATCTTAGTAATTAAAGTTGAATCGGCATTTAACCGCCATTCAATATCAACTATAACTTTTGCTTTACACATTTTAAACAAACACAAAATTTATATATATTCTTTGAAATAGTGGTGTGATTTTTTTTTAAAACAATATAAATTTTACAAACATTACTTAAACAAACTTCAAATTAAAGACAATACAATTTCTTATTAAAACAATAAACAAGAAAAAGTCCCGGTTTTAAAAATAAAACCCTTCAAAAAGCAGTATTGTTTTGTGCATTAATTAGTACCCCGCAACCTATTGTTTCTCCTAGGAAATATTTTAAACAAAAAACATATTTTTTTGAGATCAAATCCTTCTATTGTATTCTAACAGGAAAACAAAAGATCTGATATTGTTTTTCAAATTAAGAATACCCCTGTTGATAGGAATGTTTGATTTATTTCCATTGGAAACAAGAGTCAAACTAAAAGTTAGTGAGCTGTCATTTGAACAAAGAATCAATCAACAAGAATTTACAAGACCTTGCTAACCAATGATGTTAACACAAAATGGTATGTACCCCTTCAAACACATATGCAGGGAGTTTAAATCAAATTACTAGAAAGTTTGCAATTAATCATATGATAAAGTTACATTCCTTCTCAAATAACACTAAAAAAGTGAAAGAAAGAATTCATAATGTAGTCTTGTGGAGATAACAGGTCATTAAACGATGATAAATAATTAAATAACTCAGGAAGACAAGTAGCGGGCCAGGAGCAAAACTTCAATTCCTATGGAAAAAATATATTATTGTATAGATAGCAAGAAAAAAGAAAAGAGCCATAAACAATTACGATTATTTTCACTAACTATTTCCAACCTATAAAAATGCGAGAATCCTATAAACAATTTAAATGATTTTCTTGATCCAGTTATCTAGTGATGAAATAGAAGATGTATGATTGTATTTTTATAGAGAAAAACCTTGAGAATACAAAAAAACAACATTATCACCGAAACCATTCTCTTCTCTCTGTTGTTTTTTCTCTCTTGTTTTTACTAAAATAGGAAAAACGTCTTGAAATAGTAAAAATAAATTTAATCATGATGGCACAATCGTGGCTCCTCTTTCCAGGGTGGGTAAAAAAAAATCCACCTTTTACCATATTAATTCGGAGAAAACCGTGGTGTAAACACAGGCAATATTGAAAGGCAATGCATACTCTATATGGGCAATTTTAAAAAGGGTTAGTGTAAAAAATCACCTTTTTTTCAGTGATATCACAAACCTTAAGTAAATCTTTTCAAAGTGTAAATCAGGGTATTAAACAAGGCTGGATCAAATTTGTCCACCTTGAAAATAAAAATCATAACATAATGATCAGTAAAATTAAATGATTTTTTGAGGCTTTGAGCAGAAAAAGAAACAAAACTTTTCACCTTGAGTCAAAAGAGGAAATAGCTGTTTCATACTCTCTCTGAAACAATGACAAGTTATAATTAGTTTTATTATGGAAAATATTTTTGCAATTTCTAATACCTTTAACGAAGTGAAATAGAAAATTTTTCAAATTTGTTGAATATGAGAAAAACAGGGCTTGGGACAATAGGCTCCATTGTCTTTTTTGGTTGTAAGTATAAGTAAACATTAGGGGTTTGAAGAATTATTTAGATTTCCTCATTTTTTTTCCCAGTATTTAATTTTTTGTTTAAACATGACAATTTTTTTTACCTGGGGCAGGGGTTTCCCATTACAAAAAAACAAATCCTAGCCCTTCATAGAATGTCTTTTTCTCTTTAGGTCACGCAAAAAGTTCCCTTTCCCATTTTTTTCTTTTTCTCGAGATTTTTTCCGCTTTGGGCAAAAATTAAAGCAACCAGTTTCCCAAAACAGAAATCTTTCCACTTTTTTCCACTTTTGGGTAAAAACCCGAAAAAAGTTGCCCTCGAAGGATTTTCTTGCACCAATTTTTTTTTACCCATCTGGGTAAAAAATCGCTGAGATGGCAGTTCGAAATTTCACCCACATTAAAATAATTTTGGTATTTTGTCATTTCATTCATTTCCATTATATTCTTCTTTATTTCTCTTTTGTTACTCCTATCTAACAACTTTCCAATTGTGTTCCTTTGTTCTCTGTTACTTGGCATATTATTCCCAGTCTTTTCTCACAAACTCTGAAAGAAAGAAAAAAAAAATAGAGTGAGACAGAAACTGACAAAATCTTTCACTGTGTGAAGAAATCCTGATTTGCTTTGACTGATCTGAAGGATTTTCTTTTTTTTTGTATTAGACTATATATACAAGAGATTTCCTTTTAGCTACTTATTATCACTATTTATCTCTTCTTGGTTTGGTTTCATTCTTCTCCTTTTCCATAAGAAACTTAATCATTCAAGCTTTGGTGACAAAAAAGGAAGACTTGGCTGAAGCTACATTTGGGTAAAGAAGCAACAAAAGCATTTTATTTTTGGGGAATTCATTCACTACTATTTATCTTACCTTTTTTATTTTAACTTTTGACTTAAGATATTCTAGCTATTCCATTCATTAAGCTACTAAGCACATTTTTACTGGTATTATCTTATCTCTACTTAAGTTTGGCTTCAACTACTTTTTTTTGCTATATTAATCAAAAGCTTCTGCTCATCTATTTAAAGGTCTTCCATGGTATTTTGATTATATCTTAGCACATTCACATAAAAAAATTACTCACAAGCACCTTGAACCATTTCAACCATACCTTTTTTCTTTGTCTTTTATTCATTCTGCGATTATAGTTTCCCTAACTGCTGGTTTGTTTACAACAAAGATAGTATAACTTTAAAGTTACAGGCACACTATAGCATTTTTTTTTAACCCATATTCTTATCTAACTATAAATTTAACATTCCTTCGTTGTTTCCAATAATCTTTTGCATATTGTTCTCTTTCTTCCAATAATAATACTAAGGAAGCTGAAAAACTACTATAAAAAAATAAAAAATAATACATTATGTCTAGAAGAAGAAATGTTCAGCTACATCCAAATCTAATTAAGTCTGAAGTTTTGGCTTGCAATACTTCAATCCATTGCTATAAAGATGATATATTAGATTTATATAGTAATTTACAAAATGATTCAACAAATCAACTAAATCCCATCATGATAGATAACCAACCTGAAATTAAATGGACAATGAGACCGTATTTAATGGATTTCTTAATTGAATTACATATCTTTTTCGATTTATCTCCAGAGGCTCTCTTTTTAGCTGCTTCTATCGCTGACAGATATTGTTCAAAGAGAATAGTTTATAAGAGACATTACCAATTATTGGTTGCTACATCTCTTTGGATTGCTGCTAAATATCAGGATAAAAAATCTAGAGTTCCAACTTTAAAGGAACTTTATTTACTTTGTTATCAAATTTATGAACCACAAATGTTCGTTCAAATGGAAAGACATATCTTAACTACTTTAGAATGGTCCATTGGGAATACTTTCTCTGTTAATGAATGTTTAAATATTATTTTTGATCAAAGTACTTTACTTTGTAGAGATACTATTCCTGGAGATGAAAAGTTGTTTCAAATGACTTCATTCTTATTAGATTTATCACTATATCAAAGAGATTATTTATTGTTTAACACATCCATTAGAACAATATCTGCCCTTTTACTTGCATCATCAATATTAAATCAAACAATCTTTTCAGATTATTTGAAATTAATTATTGATACAAATAAGATTAATAACAACAATAATTCAACCCAAAATATAATACAAAATGATAACTTCCCATTTAAATATATCGCTGGCGATAAGAATAATAATGGCATTCATTCAAATCTTTCATTAGATTTAATGATTAATGATGAAAATTTAAATGAGATAAGAAAATGTTTATTATTGTATTTAAATGATATCTTTAAAGAAAAAATTTCATCTACTAAATCATCAAGTTCATCAAATTCATCAAATCAATCAGAAAAATATAAGATTTCAAAAGTTTTATTCAAAAAATATGAAAAATTACCCATTCAAGAACATTTAAAATCATTTGTAGCTAAAAGATTGGAATTATACATTCATTTGAAAAATTTGATGGAAACAATGGATATTATGAAAAAAAATGGTACTTTTATTCAACCTTGGGTGAAAAATTCAATCAGTATGTTTATCGATTATTTTGCTAATTTACAAGAAATTCGTTATGAAGATGAAGAAATTGTCAATGTTAATCATGCTTCTACTCATCATCATGATAATAATAATATGAATAATGGTATTACATGTGCTTCTGACACTGTTCATTTATCTCAACAAATTAGAGTACAAACTCCAATTGATCTCAACGTTAGTACTCCACAATTTAGTAGGTTTCCAAATTCAATCACACCAGTATCATTAAGATCAACTTCTTCCCTTTCAGAGAATTCTGCCTCTGAAGTGTCTTCAAGAAACTCATCTATCTTCTCTCAACCTTCTTTTAGAGTTGAATCTCCTAATTTTATTGATACCATTACTCCAACATCTGCTACACTTCCTGGTATGACTACGTTCAATAATAATAATGATATCGTATCATATACGAAGCCAAGAAGTAAAACAGTTAATGCTGCTAGTTATTTACAATTTAAAAGTTCCAATTTGAACGTTAATAATTCTAATGTAAACACAGTGGGTTCCAATAGATCAATAAAAGAAAAACCAAACGGTAGCATACCTCCAACTCCATCATTCGGTAAACATAGATATAATGCATCCTTTTCAAGCATAGGACCACCAAATTTGTTTTCAATCAATCAATCACCTGTACTTGCATCTGATAAGAATGAAAATATTGAAAATAATATTACCATTTCTAGTCAAACAAATACAAATAATAATGACCTTTTCACTACAGATAATTGGAATTCTGATGAAAACATGATGAATTCGGTGGATCCATTATTAACCAAATATAATAACGCTAAGTTTCATTTTAAACAAAATTCAAAATCTCGCCATATTAGTATTAATGGTATACTAGATTTAAATCAAGTAGCTTTACAAACAAGTGAATGATTTTTTATCTTACATTATTACTTTTTCGCTATTTACCTATTTATAAAAAATATATAAACAAAATCCTTTAAATAAAATAATTCATGTATAATAAAAATATTTACAATATTTATTCATTGCACCTCTACTTCATTTAATATTATTCTTTTTAAATATTTTGTTTTTATTTTTCGTTTTTTCTTCATATTTCTGAAATCTTCTAGAAAGTTAAATTTGATGTGGGACTAAAAGGTGAAAGAGGTACTCAAATATTAAACAAATTCATAAATTTAACCAATAGTGTAGTTTAAATGGTCCTATTCGACTAGTTAACTAGTTCCACAATTCTTGATGATTAATTAATGTATTGAATAATTTAAATTATATGAATATTAAGATTATATATGCTTGCAGTTGATTAATTAAATATTAAATATTAAATACTGCTGAAATACGTCAAAACTCCTTGTTACCTTTCCCTTCATTAACCAAAGAAGTACCTACTTTCATGTTAGATACGAAGTGTTTAAGAGTTTCATGATAAATGATAAATACTAAAGCACATAGACAAATTACAATTAATCTCTTTTGGAATCTAACATCTTCTTCTAACCTCTGCATTCTCAATTGATTCTTTTCATTAAATTCTTTATTAGTTCGTTTTTGCTCTTCCAAAATGGTTAAAGATTGTTCCTTTAATTGACTGGCAAATAATTTTAAAACATCGATATTATTCATAATAGTAACATTAAATGTAGTGACTAAGTCTTCAAACCTATTCAAATAAACATTTTCCAATTTACTAAAAGATTTTGAAAGCAATTTACTTTGTTCTTCAACATAAAGAATTGTCATAGTCGAATTATTTTCCAAAAAATTTAGTCTTCTGATAATACTTTTAAAGATAGAATCCTCAGGATATGAAGGTGGAGGTATTGGTAAAGATTTTTTCACCATTTCGGTACCGTTAAAATTACTGGTAGTATTTGTTGAATTGGTAATCTCAGTGATATTATCTAGAGTAGGTAAGTTTGTAACATTAGATATGATTTCTCTTTCCCTGGGGTCACAATTGAACAGATCTGGACTTAATTCTTTCAAAAATTCTTCAAAACGTAATGGTTCCATCCCATAATTAGACCATTCCATTGGATCAGGTAATTGAGGCACTAATGTTTTATTCTCTGTATCGAAAAATGGCCAATGATTAGATTCATCTAAAAGATCACTTTCCATAATATATTTGGGTTCCACAATTTTATTTTTCTTTTCTTGAGATGGTGGAACTTGACTGATGACCGCTGTTTCTTCCACTACTTCATTTTGAGTTTCTTCTGTGATTGGATTACGGACTACAGGGGCATCTTCATTATCAGAGAGTTTTTCCTCCTCTATTAAAGTCTCCTTTTGATCTTCCAAGACCTCTGATTTGAATTCATCCATCATAGTCTTCCCATGTACTCGTAGCAACGATAAGGGACAATAAAACTCATCGCCATAATGACTTAAGATTTCAATACGTAAATATTTGGCCCAAATTTGTGGATTTGAAATGTAAAAATTTTGTAAATTCTTAGAATTATCCCCTTCAAACTTACCAAGATTAGTCCATCCATTTTTTGGTACTGGGAAACGATCAGATACGGACACACTAAACTCTTTGAAACTGGAAGAGAAATATTCAAAGTTGGCTAATGCAATTTCCTCCACTAAAATATCTTCACATAATTCTACAACAATAAATTGATTGGGAGCTGAACATAAATTTAACAAATACTTGTCTTTATTCTCGATTAAAATGGAGGAAGCACCAGAAGCTTCAGAATTTGTCTTCACTATAGTTGCTGCACAATCTAATGAGGCATAATTAAACTTATTTTTGTAAAGTTTCCCCTCTGGTTCCGAAGTGTCTGAATCTTCTCGAGAACTGAAGATATTTAAGTCAATTTCCATTTCTTCCCCAACACATTCTTTATCACCAAGACATGATGGGTCCATTTGATGTTTAATACCACCTGGATTAATATTATTGGATTTTTTGTTATTAATTATGTCGTGTCCTTTGATTTTCTTCCATTCCTCGAAGGAAAGAAATGTCTCCGACTTATTAGTTGATATTTCCTCATCCACAGGTTCAAGTTCGACTTCTTGACTAGCAATCTTTTGTAGTTCAGATGTAATACTTTCTACTGAAGTGGCTAGAGACACATTATTTACATTTGGCACGACAGTTGGGGTCTCAGAAAACACAGAATCATCTGCAAATATAACTGGGTAACAAAACACCGAAATTAAATATGAAATAAGCATATCATTCGAAAAATGTAAATAGTACACTTTGTATTCCAGTTGGATCTATAATAAAATGTCTCTATAAACGTATGTAAAAGCTTTATACAACTTTGGCGGTTATTCAAAAGTCTAGCTTGTCTTTCTTTCAAGACTGATTGATATTTGGCATATTTTTTAGTTTTAAATGTCATCGACCGATTTCTCTCGAGAAAAAAGATCACTCCACACGACAGCTTAAATAACAGTACCAGTTTCGCCTGTCACAGTGACTGCTGGTTCCAAAGTGGTTGGATTCTCTTTAACTTCTTCCTTAACATCTGTTTGTTGTTGCTGTTGAGACAATTGCTTTGGGTATTTCACTTTGATGGTGAAGGACCTGGTGTTCGCTTTCACAATCTTCACTCTGTCACTGAAAGGAGCGGAGGAAATGGTGACCTTCTTGTAATGGTTGGACAACTTGACAAATCTGACCGGTAACAGACCAATTCTATTAATCGATGGTTTGTTTGAAACCTTTTTGGGCTTTGTTAATGTGATTTTAACTTTACTAGTCCCTGTACTGATAACTGCACTGGAACTTTTACTTCTGTCAGATGTATCTACGGAATTTTGTACCACTTTTAACTTAGGGGCAGCTAAATGCAATTTCAAAATACCATCCCTCTTAATAACAACTTTATTATCACCCTCATATTTAGCCACTAATTTCTTCATTCTTGGTGACAACAATTTCACTTTAAAGCTATCAGTCAATGTGTAGATTACTCGAGCTATATCAAACAGACTTTTCCTTTGATATAATGTTAACACTGGAGTATGTAAAATATCCCACATAATCTTTTTCAGTGGTACATAGTTTTGGAATTTATTTCTAATCAGTTTCATTCTTCCTTCGATATTATTATTCATCTTAGATTCCCTTGGATCTACAATTTCATGACCAGTCTCACCACCAATGATTAATGCTGTAATGTCATCCTCATTTTCAAAATCCATTTGGGGTGGATTAATTCTTTCACTTAGATAATGTAAATCATCATCAAACGTATCCATAAGTTTGTTTTCAGCAATAGTGTTCAATGCATCAACAAATGTTCCAATCAACTTTTCTCTTATATATATATCAGGACTGAAACATAAAGCTTCAAAAAAACAGCGTAAAATATGTCTGTTTTTTATACCCCCTTCAACCAATAATATCTTGAATACAAGTAAGGATATATCTTCTAATCCTTCCCTGAATTTTGGAACAGTGACATTACTATATATACTCTTCACTTCTTCAATATCCAGGGAGTATTTCAAAACATCATCTATGTCCTTGAAATCATAGATATTAGCCATATGCATCTTAAATTTTTGTTCAAAAATATGTCTTGTGATTAATAACTGGTATGAGGGGATCCATTTGTCAAGATTTTCTAGTCTTTGTAATTGGTTAAGAACATTTTTAATGAATGTCTTATCATCACGATTATTTAAAGTAGATTTTACCACACTATCAATTAATGTTGCCACAAAAAAACTGTCATTGTATGCGTTCTCAGAATTTTCATTGTATGATAAGATATTTAATAAGAAATTTTTAACAAAATGAGGACATTCATTAGTTTCATTCTTTATATCACTCAAATATTTGGGGATCTTTTTTTGCAGCATATACCTTTGAATATTACTGAAATCATTATTCTTTGGAATGTTAGAACCGTCTAAACAAAATAAAGCCTGATATATTTTTATTAAATGACGTGCACCTCCGACAAAATTTTCCATGGAATTGTAAACATATCTAGACAAAACACGACAAGCTTCTTGCCTTATACCATAAAAATATCTGTCATCCATCACAGTTCTAGTTAAAATGGATGAATATACTAAGGATGAATGACTTGAAGAAGAAATAACATCCTCGAAATATCTTAAACTTTCTAATTGAGCCTCCACGTCACCATCTTGCTGCAGTTGTGATGCAAACATATAATCAGGTTGATTAATATAGGTTTTACAAATCCATTCAAAATCAGAATCAATTCTAATCCATTCAAAGGCCTCATTCTGTAGTTGAGCTTCGTTCCCCTCAGTGGTCTTCGACACATCTTTTAAATTCCATCGTTCACATTCTTCTGCTGTGGTCAAGACATTTCCTAATCTTTGAATATCTTTATCATCAATTTCGTTTTTAGCATTGCTAACATTATTTACATTGGCAAAGGATGTTAAGGAAGCAGTACTACCAAAAGCATTTAAATTAGACTCCTCATGTTCCAAAGTGCTTGCTGTCTTATTTGGTTTACTCGGTCTTTTAGTCCGTAACCTTCTATACTTGGTGTTATATTGAATATCAATTTTGGTAAATATATCCTTAATTTCCACAATATGTTCATAAGGAGTACCATCACTTTCATGTATACGAATAGTCATCGAACCTGTAAAATAAGCTGGCATATTTCTATTTGGATTCTCAAGATGGTTCATTGCACTATTGAAAAATCCGTCTTTACCAATAACTCTTTCATTTGTTTCTGATTCTTGATGTTGACATTGTCTTATCCCCATCTCTACAACCATTCTCTTCTTATTAAATCTTTGAGTGACACGGAAAACAGGTACACCAGCACCATAAACCCATTGTTGAAAGAATTGTTCCAATTTGTTTTTATTAACACGTTCACAAACATGTTGGAAATGATGAGCTGATAAAGAATTATTTGGTAAATCACCAGACATGGCTTGTAAGAAAATTTTAGGAAGAACACGAGACATACCAAATGATCTTTCTGTCTTTGTCATTCTTCTATCTAGGATGAAAAGCACCATTGGTGCTTTCAATTTGATAAAATCTAAATCTTTACTTGTGATAGAAAGAGGCCACGAGGTTCCTTTAAAAGTACTCCCGATTGGAGGCATTTCCCAATCCTTCTCTATAATCGCTTCACATGCCTTTTTCAGTCTAAATTTGAATTCATTGTTACCATATAGATATTTTGAAAACTGTTTAACCATATAGCCTGCAATCCCAAGACAACACCATATATCATTCATTTCTAAAGGCGTAATATTAATCCCTGACCATTGATATGCAATTGACCATGCTAAAGCATCTGTGGTAACAAACATTTGATCTAAAATAGTGGAGTCGTATAATAATCTTGTATTACAAATTGTCATACTGGCAAAATCCATCGTAGGATTAGTCACAGATGGCAAGAAAACTATTGAATATGAAGTGAATGGATATGAACCGAATTCTTTTGAATAAAAATCTATAATTCGTTGTGAGACAATGGTGGTATTGAGAACAGTATTTTCGTTAATATCATTGGACGGTAATGTGTAAACATTAATCGGTATAATATCCATCCCCTCTGGTCCATCTAATAAATCTATATTTGTTTCATCGTTAAGCATATTTATATCATTCCTATTCTCGTCATTACTATCATTATCTTTATTTGACATATTTTCATCATTTTCATCATTCTCTTCTTCATTACTCTTTAAGTTTAGATCGTTTCCCTTCAATGGTGGTAATGTCCATACATCAAATGCACCTACTGCCCACCCAATATGGTGTGGTGCAACGGGGTTGAAGATTTGGAACATAAATACTTTCTTAGTCAAATCAATAGGATGTGCCAGTTCTTTCATAGTAGAGAATTCAGAACAGCAAACTTTAATTTCTCTATTCATATACTTTGTATATTCGTTAACTGTCCGGTTTGGATCATTTTCTTTATCTAAGTCATCCTCATCCTCATCTTCGTCGTCTTCATCATCGTCTTCATCGTCATCGTCATCGTCACCACCATTATTCCTATTTTGAGAACGATTATTTTGTTTAACGATATTACTATTATTTTCATTTAATTTTGTTTCCAGTTGACCTATAATCTTACTTGTCCCAATATTTTTAATTCTCTTTGGAACACTAATTTCAATTTCCCAAGTAGATTTCTCTTCAAATGAATCTACACAGGGCATCCAATATGATACTGTGGAACATAATTCATTATTTGTTGTATATGCATTCCATAAATATGGTTTATTTTCATCTAAAGTGTCAAAATTGATCCCTGTTGTTGGGTTTTTTATCTCATATTCAATTCTAATCGTCAATGGAGTAAAAACTGCATCCTGTTGGAATGTTTGCGGCGTACTTCTTATTGATGGCGTAATTGGTGTATAATTTGCCAACGAACTTGTATCTTGTAATTTAATCTTAATAGTAGGTGGAATCTTAATCATTAATTGACATTTATTCCTCTCTTCGGGGAATTCGTTCAAATCTGCAAATTTCTCTCTAAGAAAATGAGATTGTTCAATTCCATTATCATTATATAGTATATCATTACCGTCATCATTGCCACCTTGTGAATGAACTTTAATAAATTTATTCATATAGTCTCTAATTGGATTATCATGAATATAATGTTCACAACGTCTATTTTCAATCCACACATCTTGTATATCTAAATCTTTACAATCAAATGTAATATAATCCAAATTTTTGATCAATGGGATGATAATAATGTCCACCACACCTTTAATTGAATGTTTTTCTAATTGAACGTCTAATGACACTCTTTGATGTGCAACTTTAAAGTTCCTATATTGTAATGTGTCTAATATTGAAGGTTGTTGTGTCAATGTGGCGGGCCCTGTGGACAAACCTCCATTTGGGGTTGCATAATTTGTTGTTCCCATGGAAAAGGACATCTAAATAAAAGAACAATTTTCTAGCAATGGGAAAAGGGAACAGAAGAAAGCAGTCAAAATATGTTTCTATATGTATATATTATTTCTTAAAACCACAGTACCACTTTCAAATGGTCAAAGCTGCTGTCCTTAGCCTTATTTTTAATTTGAAAGTAACTTGTCGATGGCAGTGAAATCTTTCAAATTCTTTGTTTTGCAATTTTAATGAAAAAAAAAATGTATACAAATATTATTTATTACTATTATTACTATTAAAGAGGGAGGGTTGATGATAGTAGTGGATAACTACTGCCTATATATGCGCCTATATATGCACACAGGTATATATAAATATATAGATATAATACATTGACAAGCTAAAAGCTTGTGCGAGGGTTTTCTAGGATTTTATGTAGTGATATTCCAGTTCCTCGTTGTAACGGTTACTGTGTCGTTTCTTGATAATCTTGTTCAGTAGAGGCAATCTGGCCACCAGGGACAATAGAGCTTGCCAGTCTAATAGGAAGTAAGACCCCCATAGGGAGAAAACCACGAGAAAGATCACCAAATATCTGACAAAATGATCATAAATCTCAGCTCTCAATTGATCAGTGAGACAAGGATTATATATTTCTTGATCCAGTTGGAATTGGTAATTGAAATAACCCAACCCGAAATCTTTTATTCTCTTGAAACTACCATCACGATAAAAAGTCTCTGCATCCAGCACTACATCCAAATCACCCGTGTCGTGATAAATATGATCTCTAATCAAAGCAGAATCTATAGGGTAAGCAATCATTGTATGTGAATAAAGAAATCTTGTTCTGGAATACCAGACTATCTATGTGGTTATGTTGTTGACTGCCCCCTTTTGGAAGTGACTGTTAAAGAGTCAACCGTCTGTTTGAAATCACTCTGCGCAGAGAAAAAAAAAATTTACACAGTGTATTTCTTAGAAAAATTTACTATTGATTATGTAGTGTTATGAGTTATGTAAAATATACATGGAATGTGTTCAATCTCTGGCTTGCTTGTTCTCGAGGATGTAGTCGAAATCTTCCATTAAAAACTCGTACAGATAATGTGATGGGATGATTGTACCTGCGTGCCACAATGCATGGGAATCAATTTGGAATTGATAATTGAAGAAATCAAATAATTCTAAAGACATGGCTATTGCAGTGACTACCACTAATCCAACAGGCACTAGACACAATTTGATGACCTTGGTACGATAATTGTACATGTTTCTTCTTGATCTTGATAACGAGATATAATTTTGATACGCAAGGAAGATTAATAACATGTATTGTAATATACCAAAAAACACATTGAATCTCATATTGTATGTGTATGACCAATCAAGATATAATCTTAATAAATGTAGCATGAAGATAAATACTACACAGCCGGTGAAGACTCTCGATAATGTCTTATATAGATATAATCTGGTCATTCTGGAGAAAAGGCCATGGAATGCACTTAATACAGTCAAACCAGCGAAAAAATAATCTAATTTCTCTGTGACTAATAAATCTCTACAATGGAAGATAGAACTTGCAGTCCATGCTGCCATCCCTGCCATGGTTACATACATGTAATTGATTAAAATATTACCAAATGCTTTGGAAGATGGACCCAAATTATCCCTTCTGACTTTTAATCTATGATAATTTTGATAATGGGGGATAAAATTACCTATTGAAAAAATGACTGAGAATAATTCCTGGGTACCAAATAATCTTAAAAATGGCCATTTACCATGGAATTGATAAATTTCCTCATCGTTACGTATTCTCATTCTAGTTACAATCTGTTGGCATTGATAATCACAATCAGCTATACAATCCCATAATAAAAAGTCTGAATACATTTTAGGGGTATCAAAAAACGTTATAGTAGTAAACCCATTGCTCTCACTGTGAATGTTATGAATGTTGGAACCAGGACAATGCCTTTGAAACTCACATGCATGTGTACAGTCTATAAATTCATCCAGATTGTCACCAGGAGAACCCAAACAAAGAGATGCAAATACACTCAAAAAAGACAAAACAATACCAAACTTCATATTCATATTCTTCACTCTCTCGAGCAATCACCCTGTATACCTATTTGCGGAGTGTGAGTAATAAATCTGATCTCTATTGCTATTTTCAACTGCTTATTGCTGGCGTTTGTTTATGCATTTTTTTTTCACTGTAAAAAAAAGATGAAATTTTATTGCTGTGTTTCTGAGGCCTCGATGAGCAACTTTCTGCTCAGGATGATGAAGTTACGCAGCCCGTCTGGCTGTTTTAGGGTCTCGATGAGCTTACTATGATCCTCGGGATGGGACAGTTTTGGTGCGCTCTCGACAATTCGGAATGGTTCCCGTGTCTCGTCGGGGGAAGTCTCTAACACTATATGACATTGTTTGTCCATGTTTGACTCGTCAAATTTACCGAAGGTGAAAGTAACTTGTGGTGCAGTGGCACCCTTCTGTAGATCTTGTGGTGCCACATCCCATTTGTTACTCTTAACGGTCAACCCAAGTAAATCTTCATACAATTCAACTTTCATGATTTTCCTCTCCTTTCTTCTAGAGACTCTTTGCTGCAATTTTAATTGTCTTTCTTTTTCCTGTGTAAGAAGTGTCTGAGCTCTCTCCAAATCATTGATGAGTAACTTTTCTTGATCCCTTAACACTCTTTCTTTGGCTTTGAGATCTTGCATTTGTTTCTTAACTTGTTCATTATCATCTTGTGACACACTCAACTGTTCACCAACTTCCTTGTTACGTAATTCCAATTGTGCCAATGAGTGACTCAACTCATCTTCCTCTTCAGTTAAAGATTTCATACGTGAAGTATACTCTTTCGATGTCTCATCGACCAATTCCAATTTTGACTTTAAAGCCCCATCGACATTGTTAGTAAAAGAGTCAATGTCTTTTTTTACACCTTCAAATGCATCAAACTCTTCAAGCATGGCCTTATTTTCTGATGTGTGGTACAGTATTTTATGGTTATATACACCAAATGTAGTGTTTATGATTCTTTGTTTACATTTTTAAATTTCAAGATTGAAATAAATGAAATTTGTAGTTGAAATTCCTCGAAGAACCCTTCCTCAAATAGTTTCCAAATAGGCAGAAATCCTTGTCAAAGCATTACTACGTTATATTGAAATGTCCCAGGAAGAAGACCGTGGAAAGGAAAGAGAGGTTAAATTTCTAACTTTCAATACATGGGGGTTGAAATACGTGTCAAAACATAGAAAACAGAGACTCCGTGCCATTGCGGATAAATTAGCTGGTGTTTCCAACCCACAAAGTAAGATTAAAAGTCTAAATGAATCGGCAGCAATTGATAAACCCTTGGAAAGACCAATAAATGAGTCACAGGGGGTGTTCCCCGAAGGTGATGGACCCATCGATTATGATTATGATATTGTGGCATTACAAGAAATTTGGTGTAAAGAAGATTGGGATTATCTTTTACAAAAGTGTGGCCATAGATATCCATATTCCCGTATTTTCTACTCTGGTATTCTTACTGGACCAGGCTTGGCCATCTTGTCGAAATTCCCCATTGAATCCAGTTTTCTTTATAGATTCCCAATTAATGGACGTCCAAGTGCCATTTTTAGAGGTGATTGGTATGTAGGGAAATCTGTGGCTATTACTAAATTGAAACCAAGGGGGATAAACTGTGCTCCAATTGTCGTGATGAATAGTCATATGCATGCTCCATATGCATTGTCTGGGGAAGAAGCATATGAATGCCATAGAGCTGCTCAAGCATGGGATTTTAGCCATTTGATCGCATTATATAAGCAAGCAGGGTATGCTGTGATTGTTGTAGGGGATTTGAATTCAAGACCAGGCTCATTACCACATAATTTGTTGACTCAAGAGACTGGATTAATTGATTCTTGGGAACAATTACATGGAGAAACCAATTTACAAGATTTACAAAAGATGAATGCTTTGGATCAATTGAAATATGGTTGTACTACCTGTGATTCCCTACTGAACACATGGAGAGCTGAGAGAAGACCTGATGAAGCATGTAGATTGGATTATGCTTTGTTGGATCCACAACGATTACAAACCTTAGAGGCTGGGGTAAGATTTACTGACAGAATTGAAAATGTAGGTAGTTTCTCTGATCATTTTGCATATTATTGTAAATTGAAGGTGCTAACTCAGGAGGAAAGTATTACCAAAGTGGCACACAATGTTAATAATGATAGAGAGCTTCAATTGACCAGATATTCAAACTATGAAGAGATGTTGAATTGTATCGATCATTACATGTCCACTGCCAGAAGACACAAAACTTTCAGAGGTGTTCATTTTATTGTGTCTATATTCCTATTGATTGCATCCATGGTAGTTACCACGTTTACATCCATGAAAGCTAGTTGGTCCTCTGTGTTTTGGGTGCTTTTTGCCATATTGATCACTGCAACGGGTCTTATAGATGGTCAAATCTCATTTCTTTTTGGCAGAAGTGAGATCAGAGCCCTCAAGGAGGTCCAAAACGAAGTTCAAGACGCACAACGATATTTACAAGACATTCTCAACGGCCAATGAACTTTCAGTGACCTTATTTAACCTTCTACACATTTGTTCTTTTTTATAGTACTATGCCTCCTATTTAATTATGACTTTTATGATAAATTGAAAAATTATTATTAATGCCTGTTTTAAATATTTACAAGAAAACTTAACTTTAGAAACTAAAAGTATCACTGGATCCAACTTGTAAAATCACATTTGAGACCTTTATACAACTGGTTTGTTGTAACATTATTAGTATAGACTTAAAAGAGAAGGTAAAAAGGCCCTATTGAGTATGTTTAAGAATGGATAGGGCAAGTAACGGAATTAAAGGGGAAAAGAAGATTGATCCAAAGAAATCTGCTTCAAAACTAATCAAAACCACATTGAAGACTGTACCAAAGAGGGCACATGCAGCCACAATAGATGTTCCAATTAGAGCTACTGCTTTCGGTTTGGACAAATCTATGAGTGGACTTAAAATAATTAAAGATGACGGAGGTGACGCCCTAGAATCTGTCATTAAACATGCTACATATAGTACTTTTGAAAGTAAAGAAGATAAAACTGATGAAGATACTGGTACTGATTTGGCCAAATCCAAATATATGATGAAAAATATTGCAAATTTGTTAACTACTGCAAGTATTTACAGTGGGTTAGACAATGCTGAAAATATAAATGAATTATCATCCAATAGTGACATCGAGAGTGCTGTCAGTAATTTAGAACAGGTTAAAAAGAACTCAAAGGAAAAGGTTACTGATATTGCTCCTTATAAGTTAACCTCAAGAAAACCAACTTTATTCGAGATATCTGTCACTCCAAAATCGAATCCTTCTGCCAACACTACTATCTCATCCTCCGAGAATCCCGACGAGCTGGCTCGTAAGGGGAAAATGTCCTTGAAATTACAAGAAAAGTTCAATTTGAAAGATGACGATGACTTTATTTATGAGTGCACCGCTTGGATCTTAAAGGATGTTCTAATTCAAGGTAGAATATTCCTCACTAAGAACCATTTATTATTTTATGCATTGCTACCTAAAAGTTCAGAAGAAAGCGTGACTATGACTGGGAATTTAAACGTAAAGACAAGAATAAAAGGGATAACACGATATTGGTGTATATTAAAGGGAACAATATTGTCTCTATATACCTCTCCTTCAAATATTTATTTCCCTGTATTGACAATCGATTTGAGGAATGTCTCGGAGATTGAGCAAGATCCATCTGATGATGAAAAGATGTTTACAATGGTAACTAAAAATAAACATAGATTCACGTTTTTAGCAGATTCCAAAAACTCTGCTCAAACTTGGTTTAAAGCTCTGAAAAGACAAAGATTTACATCAGAATATTCAGATAACAATGCTTTAAAATTAACAATCCCAATGGCTAACATTCTCTATATTGATGATGAAACAATAGTTCGGGAAGCTTTGACACTGAGTATTAGAGCATTAGAAACAACAGAGGACTATGTCATGGATGAGTATTTATTTATGTTTCTTGATAAGAACGGGTATAAATTGAAAGAAGTCTTGTTCACTCATTTGAGAGAACTAAAAATATCAGGAAACCCCATTCTTTTCGAAGAGCCAGAAACGCAGGTACTGGTATCTTCAAGAAAGAATCAAAATATCCTTAACAATTCACTCTCAGGCATACCAGAAGAGTCTTCGCACAACGGTAAGGTTTCCCCATTAAAACGACTCAGATCTAAAAGTCGCAGTTGGTTACATAGAAGGCCTCATGGTGAAAAAAATCAAAACGTAGAAGAAAGTTTGATAATAGAGAGTCATTTCAATAGAGATAATCCAGATGACATTGGCGATTCATTCTTACAAGATACACCTGATTCTGAAAATAAAGAAGAAAACCTCGATAATACTGGGAATCGAATTCATAGAAAGGAAAAGCTACTTTCCTGGACTGTTAATTCTTTCAAAAATGTTACTGACATGTGGAACGCTAAGCCACTACACTATTCAAATAATATTTACAAATTTACTGATAGTTCTCCAATAATAACCGATAATGCCTGTAAAATTGATAATAAGAAATTCAGAAAACATTTTAATCTACCTGAAAGTCAATATCTTATTGCATCGTATTTCACATATCTCAACAGAAATGTCCCTACGTATGGGAAACTCTATATTGGGAATGAGTCGATTTGCTTCCGGTCTCTAATTCCAGGGTCAAATACTATTATGATTTTACCACACAATGATATTCAAAATTGTTATACAGAGAAAGGGGTAAGATTAGGGTATTATATTCTTGTCATCGTCATTGATAGCCATAACGAGTTGTTTTTCGAATTTAGTTCTGAATCAACCAGAGATGATGCCAGCCTGATAGTTGCCCATATGATCAGCGCACTTCAGGATACATTTTCAAATTCCCTTGTTTCTGAAGGACAGAAGAGTAACCCAGGTACCATGTTTATAGAAAACAACCCTGAACATGCTAAATTAAAGTTTTTTGAGGATAAGATTTCGCAGACAGGTATTAATATCCCATTAATTTTTGATCATAATCCTTATTATTCAACACATATTAAGCCCACTAAGTCGTATAAAATAGCACTTCTTACCATTGGATCAAGAGGTGATGTTCAACCGTATATAGCCTTCGGTGAAGGTTTAATTAAGGAAGGCCATAAAGTAACTATTATTACACATAGTGAATTTCGTGATTTTGTAGAGTCGCATGGGATAGGTTTCAAAGAGATTGCTGGGAATCCTGCAGAATTAATGTCTTTAATGGTGGAGCATGAATCAATGAATATTGGAATGTTAAGAGATGCTTCAAGTAGATTTTCTGGCTGGATTACAGAGTTACTAGGAACCTCATGGTTAGCATGTAAGGATGAAAATTTTGATATTCTAGTGGAGTCACCCTCTGCTATGGCCGGTATTCACATTGCTGAAGCTTTGAATATTGCATATTTTAGAGCTTTTACAATGCCTTGGACAAGAACAAGAGCATATCCACATGCATTTATTGTACCAGATCAAAAGCGAGGTGGTAATTATAATTATTTGACACATGTGTTGTTTGAAAATATCTTTTGGAAAGGTATTTGTGGTCAAGTGAATAAGTGGAGAGTCGAAACTCTGCATCTGCAGAAGACGAATTTAGATATGTTGCAACAAAATAAGGTTCCCTTCCTTTATAATGTTTCCCCTACCATTTTTCCTCCTTCAGTTGATTTTAGTGAATGGGTTAAAGTAACTGGTTATTGGTTCTTAGATGATAAAATGAATTATGATCCACCTAAGGCCCTTTGTGATTTTATATCAGAGGCAAGAGCAAAAAAGAAACCACTAGTATATATTGGTTTTGGATCAATTGTTGTTTCAAATGCCAAGGAAATGACAAAAGCACTTATTGAAGCTGTACTGAAAGCAGAAGTGTACTGTGTTCTAAATAAAGGGTGGTCAGATAGGTTGGGTGATAACTCATCAAAAGATCTGGAACTTGAACTACCACCATCTATATTTAATGCAGGTACTGTCCCACATGATTGGTTATTTCCTCAAATGGATGCTGCAGTACATCATGGTGGTTCTGGTACGATTGGTGCATCTCTGAGATTTGGGCTTCCGACCGTAGTTAAGCCATTTTTTGGTGATCAATTCTTTTTTGCCAACCAAATTCAAGACATTGGTGTGGGGATTGCACTTAAGAAACTTACTGTTAACAGTCTAAGTGCAGCCTTAAAGGAAGTTACAACTAATATTAAAATGAGAGAAAAAGCAAAATTAATTCAGGCTCAAATAGGAAAGGAAGATGGAGTTCAAACAGCAATTAATTGTATTTATTCTGAATTGGAATACACAAGAAGTCTGATTGCTGCCAAACGTAAAAAGAATAAAACAACTGAGTTGAACATGAACACTCTAAGTGCTTTAGCTGATATAGAAAAGATTACCGATAGAGGGTTTGCAGATGTATCTGACGTTGTCTCCTCTGTGATCTCTTCTGTAAACCCAATAGATAACTCATTGGAGGACTCATGGGTACTATTGTGAAATCTGTAAAAACTTATAATGTTAGTATATTTGTTGTAATTATATCATATGTGTATTATTAAAACGAGTCTTCAGAATTGTAGCATATATATGAAATTGACTTATAAAGACTATACAGGAAAAATAAAAATGTTTACAGTAAAATGTACCCAATAAATAAAAATGGTACAAATATAAATGTTACAAGTAAGGGTACTTTAGTTAAAAGAATACTAGCAAATTGGTTTTAATTACTATATGGGTTCTTTGTTGGTGTTGTGGTAATACATCAAGCAAGTTCATTTCATTGCTTAGGAGACCCATTCAGATGTTTAGTTATATCACCCATTGTTAACTTACTTCAATGGCAATCTGTTAACAGTTATTGAGGATTTTGTTGTGGAGTAGGAAGAGGAGGAGGAGGAGGAGGCATTCTCTTATGAATCTGTCTTGGATTTTGTTGGTGGAAACCTCCCTGGAAACGTGTTGGTGAACTGGGTCCGTTTACCACTGGCCTATTTTGATAATTTGGAGGCATATTGTTATTCATAGTGGATTGACCATTAAACCTTTGAGGAACTGCATGTTGTTGTTGATAATGGGTAGCATTGCTACTCATCAAAGGTAGTGGCTCGTTGCTGTTCATTTCAGTATAATGATGTAAATTCATAGCTGCATTAGATGCAGGGATTACAATCTTGGTAGGAGATTGGTTTGTATTACTATTGTGGTTTGGACTAGTGGTATCCTGAGTGTTGAAGATACTTGCAGTTTCAGCCATTTCATATTGTTCTATATAATCAGGATCGCTCACATCTACTCTAATATCTTGATTTCCTTGTGAATGATTACTACTTGCCTCAAAAGGCGAGTTATTGTTAAAAGATGTATTACCATTTAAATGTAAACCAGATATAATATCAGGATCAATATCTTCTTCAGAAAGCATATTTTGTCCAATACTAAATCTCTTGTCCAATTGGGTTGGTGATTGTTCATTCGACAAAGCTACTTGTGGTTCATTAATATCGATTCCATTAATCTTGTCCATCAAATCTGAAAAATCGGCATCTTCCTCAATACCGATATCAATATCATCGGTTCTTTTCACTGGAACATCGTCATCGTCATTGTCTTCCTCGTGCGATTCCTGGTTCCATGATTTATCATTACTAGAACCTCTTCTTGAAGAATGTGCAGAAGTAAAACTATCTTCATCATTAGCACCAACTGGTTCATCAATTGTATTAATTTGGAATGGTTTATTATCTGGATTAATCTTTACATATTCTTCATAGGGAGATTCATACCCATCAGATTTTGTTGGACTTATACTATGTAATTTGGCAAATGAAGGTGGAGTAGAAATCTCTTCGTTGTCACCCGTTAAGATTGGTGGATGTGGTAAAGATTTTTCAGGAGAGTTATACATGTCCGAATAATTGTCAGTTAATTTATTCAATTCCTTTTCAGGGCTTAAAGGTAAATATTCTTCATGATGTGCACGTTGTAATGAAGTATCTGCTTTCATTGTACGTTGACTATCTTGAGTAACCAATAATGAACGTCTCTTGACTGACACTGGTGGTGACATTGTGTGTTCACTATTATTGTCTTCTAGTATCATAGCTTTATTGTTGGTGTTATTGTTATCTTCAACTGGACTTAATGATATATCAGTAGGAGATAACAACTCTGGAATATTACTATTGGATTTAGATCTTGGATACAAAGGATTATCATCTACACTAACTTGATTAAAAAATGAAGAAGATGAGGCGAATTCGGATGCTTTAAACAACTCTTCTGCTCCCACCCTAGGTGAAGAATAAATGGTTGGAGCTTTAGCTTTAAATCCACAACCAGTATAATTATGTTCAATAATTTTCAATTTTAATAATTGATCAATATTATCATTCCAATCTTCATTATTCCATGGTGATGTTTCATTAATATTAATCATTTCCAAGATATCTTTCACTTCCAGGTAATGAATACATGGTAATGTGGGTAAGGCAAACATTAAAGATTTAGGATCATTTCTATTTGCAATTAAATGTGTGGGTCTACCATAGAGATTGAACGCATTCATTGCTGGAATTAAAAATCTAATAATGGTATCATATGATGGAACACCCATATGTCTCTCGGCCATGATGAAGATACTACTATTTTGAATAGAATCCATTTCAGATGCAAATGAGATGGCACCATCAAGTTTAATAATCGTAGAATTATCAATTAATAAAGGAGATGATGGATAGACTGCATATAAAGCAGTAGCTTCAGTCACAGTAGCCATTGCATTCTTTTTAGCAACTTTTTTGTCATTTTCATAAAATGTTATTGTCCCATTAAAATTTTCAGTGGAAGACGAATGAAGATTATTATCTAAAGAATCAGCTTCAATATCATCTTCAGAATGTTTCTTATCCTTCTTGGTTTTACTCTTTTTCTTTTTATCTTTACTCTTCTTATGATATTGTGTAATTACAGCATAACAACGTTTCCATGGCATCCCAGGTCCAAATCTTACACTAACCCATTCTGCATAAGTGAATTTATTATCTGGTGCTAAAATATTCTTAATATCACCTAATTTGCTGCCTCTAGATGAAAGAAATGCACCAGTATAAGCCTCTTGTAAAGAAACATTTTCATATAAAGATAATCTAATGGCTGCGGTCCATTCATGGAATGTAGTTAAATCACTAAATTTAAGGAAATATCTATTTTTCAAAGTAGTAGACATGACAAGAACATTTGTCAAGTGAGAAAATCTTTTATTTAAATTATCATTTGATATAATTGAATCATCAGAATCTAATGGTCTTAGTGTTGCATCTGTAAAGTTAATATATTTTGGTTTTGATGCTACTTGTTTTAATTTAGTGGACCCCATTTGGGATAAATCATGTGCATCCCACAAAGCTAACTGTGTCCCCAAAATGATTGCATAATATTCTTTCCACACACGATCTGCTGGAGTACCGTCATTTTTCAAGTCGTGTAATACTAATATGACACCTTTATGATATCTTCTATGTGCTTGAGCAGTTAATAAAGTGACAATGGGTATTAATTCAGGAGATAGTTCCAAAGTATCAACGTTTGAGTCTGGAGAAATTTGGTCAGTAGCGAATTGAGGTGTATTTGGAGATGAATCTGAACTTAATAGTCGTTTACTGAATGATGTGACAGTACGAGAACCTGAGGTAGGGGAGGTTGCCCCAGAGGGAGAAGACACATCATCTTCACTAGAGTCGTTGTTGCTAATATTGTTATTGCTACCGTTGTTATGATTATTCTTACTGTTAAATAGATTTTTGGCAGTGAATGTTAAACTGGAAGATCTAGAATCAGTTTTATTCCTGGATCCGGAAAAGAAACGTTTCATACTATTTGTGGTTGTTTAGTTTGTCGGGTCTTCTCTTTTAAATATATATATTCATAAATGAATATATAATGCCTATTTATACAATATATATACTAGTACAATCAGTGGTGTTTATAGCAATAGTATTTGCTTGTTGCTTGATTTTCGAGAAATCCTTATTATTCAAAATTTCAGAATTGATCCAAGCCCGTTTTTGCTCGACGTATTCGGCAAAAAGACGTAATTTTCTATAAATGATGTATATACATTTGTATAATAGAATATATTGTGTATTTGATCTGTGTGATAAACACGAAAAGGGTGTTCAAATTGAGATTAAGTGGCTGCATGGAAGGCACAGATAAAGACAATGAGGAAACTAAGCCTCTCTAAACTAGATGTTGAATATATCTTTTGCCACAAAGACCAATTAACTTCAATGTTTCAACGTTGTGTGATGTATATCTTGGCAGGAATTCATGGATGTTCGTGAAGGCCGCTTTTTAGCAGATACTATCGGTTATCTTATCTCTAAATTGACGGTTTCTGCTATACAGATAAACCTACTAAGCCATTTAAAGGGAAGTTGGAATAGATGTATGGAAATACCAAAACCACCCCTACATAACTAGTTTTGAAGTGATCAATTTATTAAAGGTCTCTTCCCACTCCTACAATTAGTGATCTATAATGGTAGTGAACTGTTGCCTGTGTGTTCTTCATCTTGAGGAAAGGGCGCTACCAGATTTAACACAAACCGTGCAATGTGACGGTTATCCACAAATTACCGCATTAAGAAACATGTCACATGACCGTTGGCAGTCACATGGCCGCTTTTTTAAAACGGATATGAAATTTTTAAATTTTTATTTTAGAAGGAAAAAAAATTGTGATTTTTTTGTGGATGTACCGATTTTAAGACTATACAAACAGTCCTCAAAATTTTCGTATTTTGTTTACATTTTTTTCGTGTCTTTTTTTTTTTTGAGTGAAATAATAATACTCCCCTTTACGCGTACCCTTACGCGTAAGCATACTGGATTCAAGGTTTTTGGCAGGTTTTTCGAGCATCAAGTAAGAGAAATCACTATTTATCCAAAAAGCATCTCATCTTACTTCTTTTGATAACAGTTTAATGAAAGAGTAACAAGATCACCCACTTCAACAAGATGCTGTCACATCAATTCCCACCATCATCTCCCTTAGCTGCTGAACTGCATAAGGAGAAATCTACACAATTTAAAAAAGATGTGTTACCAAGAGAACTAAAATTCAACAACAACAATACCCATTATCCATCTCCTTTACCTTCTTCCAGTATTGGTACTATTTTATCCTCGCCTGTTAAAAACAAGAATTTAAATAACCCTGTCTCATCCTCCTCCTCCTCTTCTCCAGTTAAAGATTCCGATGAGTTAGACTCTTCTTTCGTATTGGAAGAGGTCACTAATATAGTTAGAAGTCCAAGAAAGGTAAGAAAATTGGTTATACCCATCAAATTAAATCCAAATGAATTATCTTCACATAAAATTGGTCGTCAATCTTCAAGTTGTAACGTTATCTTACCTAACTATAAATTGATATCAAGAAAACATGCAATCTTATCCTATATTCCCAATCAAAATCAATTAAAATTGACATGTTTAGGTACTAATGGGCTGATTGTGGTATTACCACGTCGTATCTCCTGTCATTTAGTGAAACGTGATGAAAATATTTTTGAATTCTCATCAAATGATACTTTAGAAGTGATAGATTCAAAACAACAATTATTAAAGGAGAAATGTTTAACCTCTTTTGTACTTTGCAAGGGTGAAACTGTAATTTTACCTTTTATGAATCATACAATTATTGATTTTAGAGATGTGGAAGTAGATATCACTATGAAACAATTATCCTTTAACGATCATATTCGTCATGAACAAACTTTACAAAAGGAGAAAGTTTTAACCCCATTGTCATCAACGGAAAATGTCCGTCCTGCTTCTGTCTCTCCTATTTCTTCCATTTCTGAAAGTAATTCTTTAAAACGTCCCGCATCTTCCTCTTCCTCCTCCTCATCATCATTATCATTAGAACAACGTCATTACATCAAGAAAGTTAAACATCATACAAAGAAAGTAACAAAAATTATGACACCAAAAAGATCCACCGAAGAAATTATAAAATCGTTAAAACAACGTAACATTGACTGTCAAGATTTACAACATGTACTTGCTAATTATTTAGCATTTGCTAATATACAACAAACTCCATTATCTTTATTAATGGAGGCAAATTCAAAGATTAAAGCATTGAAAAAGGAAGAAGTGCGTGCTTTATTAAATAATGAACCTTGTATTGGTATTATTAATCGTCAGGGGAAAGATGCTGCTGGTAAACCATTAGAAGAAGAATATTATTATGATTTGGAAAATGATCCAAATCAAGAAAGAAAGCTTACTGTTCAATCTATTAAAGGTGGTAGAACTGGGTTAAGATCATGTAGAAGAACACATAAACAATATTTCTGGAAAAAACCAGCAAAATAATTTAAATCACCTCTTATATATCGTATATATCCTTTAGTTACCAACCCCCATTGTAAAAGAATTTTTTGTAATTGTTATTATCCTTGCCCCTTCGTGTACTTTTTGTCATACATAAAGATATGTGTTTCTTTGGTTTGTAGTAAAATAGTATGTACACTTATATTAAGTATCTGCTGTTATAATTTTATAATATACTTATTTTATTCAACACTGACTAAACAATAGCGTGTTTGTTTAAGAAGTCTTGCATTTCTCCTGTATCCATATCCTGTGGATCCTCGGAGGATATAGCCTGCAAGAGACCATCAAGCATACCATCAACTTTAGATTCATCTACTTTTAAACATAATGACAACACCCTTTTAAATTTTCCCTCCAAATTGGCTTGTCTTTCATGAATTTGACTTAACATATTTTGTAAATGTTCATCATTTCTCTTATAAGCATTAATTCTAGCTTTTAATAGCACTGCTGGTGGTAATGCGTTTAATATATCTCCATCACTATGACTGGATCGTATTTGTTTCATTACATTTTCTACCGATTCTTCATTTAATAATTTTTCAATATCACCATTGTATTCAGTATTTAATTTATTTTCCAAAAAATCATAAATTAATTCTACTCTAAATGGTTCATCTGCATCAAATTCACCAGAATCCCAATCAATTCCCGAAGTTTCCTCAGCTGATATACCCAATTTTTGTGATTCTTCATAAAAATTTCTTTCTTCTTCTTCAATACCCTTTTGTAAATTTTGTAATTGTTCTTGTAAAAGATTAAATTCATCGTTTAATTGTTTTGCATCTTGTAATCTTTCTCTAGCCTGAGTTAAATCATTTCTTTGAGAATTTAATTGCCTATGTAATTTAGATAATTTATCCTTATGTTCAGATAATTCATCTTCATAATCCTTGGCGACATTAGCTAATAATGTCTTCATATCATTAATTAAACTCATTGTATCGGGTTCTTTCATAAATTCTAATTTAAAATCATTATCGGTGTTGACATCTTCATTTTTATTATTGTTGTTATCGATTGTATTTTGAGAAAGATTTATATCAGACTCATTCGACTTATTATTGTTGTTATTATTTTTTGTAATGTTATCATTATTGTTATTAGAGGTGGAATCCTTACTAGTTCTAGCACCAAAATCTGCGGGTCTTAACCCAGATTTATTGGCAATATATGGATCAGCACCATATTCTAATAAAGCATCAACAATAGCAATATTACCTAATCTAGCAGCAATATTTAAACATGTATCACCGTTAGAATCCTGTATATTTAACATATTAGTTAGCACCCAATTTAAAGTTAAATTTTTCAATATTGGATCTGTATCACTTGTTATTATACCATCTTTTGTAATTCCTGATCTCGAATCTTTCTTCACAATCCATCCCATTAAGATATCAAGATAATATCTTGCCGCGGAAGAACAACCAGCCATTCCTGAGGTGATGACAATATGATGTAATACGGTCCTATTCATATGATCTTCAAGGACCAAACATGGATATAAATAATCTAATAATTCTTCAAAAGTACCAGAATCATAATTATTAACAGACTTAACTGCTTTAATTAAAGGAGATTCACCATTGTTATCTCCCAATAATCTATTTGATTCCAGTTTAACCAATTCTTTCACCAAGTTAAGATTGGCAATTGAAGTTAACCAATGTAATGGAGTGTTACCATGCTCATCCACGGGAATATTTAAATTTAATGATATACCGGGGAACATAGTATCTAATTCTTGAAGTAAAGAATCTATCGAAGTATATGGTTCAGTGTTATTATTATTATTACTATTATTATTATTATTATTATTTTCTTCTGATGGGAACAACAATTTTTGTAAGAAAGTTTCTAATTTCATTCTTTCATCTTTGTCAGTCACTGAGGGGCTTGAACGAGTTCTTTGAATAATTAACGGACTCTTTAAAATATCGAAATCCAAGTCATGTTTAAACAAGGGAATGGGATTAGTTGTGCCCTGTAAAGTATCAGATCCATCAGTTAAAGAATCTAATTTAGCAGAACTAGCCAATTTCATCTTTTTTAAAGGGGATCCTAATTCCCTATGATTATCTAATTGTGTATTATCAGTATTTCTCTTTGTAACACTGCCAGATATTGACTCTGTCCTCGTCGAAGTAGTAGTCGTGGTAGTATTCTCTTGTTTGACTTGTTGAGGGGAATTATTACCCTCTGATTGTAACCTATCTTTAAACAATTCATAAAGATTTGCTCTTTTTAATATTTGTATTGCCTTTTCACCAGTAATCCATTTATTACCATGAGAATCTGTATCCACTAGGACACCAAATTTAGTCAGGAGGAAATTTTCCTGGTTTGGATCCACTTGACCTTGTTTCAATTTCTCTGCATCCACACTGAAACTACCATTGTTACTGCTATTATTATCAAAATCGTTTAGCTGATCAAGGATGGGAAGAAATGGTTTTAATGTGACATACCCACTCTCAGTATTCTTTTCAAAGCTGATTTTCGTCTCCGTATTCAAATACCCTGTAATGTCCACAACTGCCATCCTGTGTCGATACTTATTGGGATGAATTTAGCAAGTGGTTGGTTGGTTGTTGTTGCAAGTTTTAATTAAAATATTGCCTGTTTTGAAGAATTCTTAAATTTTGTATATTTTTTTTTTCAGTTTTGAAAAATCATGAAATTTTACGCGTTTTAGAGATAGTGAAAAATTTAAGGATAATTCAAAATTTAACTATATGAATTTAAAGGTTAGATATGTAGCTTCAACAAGGAATTGACGTAAGGAAAATGGCTTTGAATGAGGTGACTACAAACAGGGTATTGCAGACGGCAAAGGATTTTGATACCGTTGGATTGGTTATTATAAGTTACTATTTGAGATTATATGTGGTGGAAGAAATCTTGAGTCAAAAAGATCGTCCTGAAGCATTGACAAATGTAGCTGCAGAATTGTTAGATGTCATTGAACAGTTCAAGAATGGTATTTTGAATGGGGACAACACGGAAGAGAATCCATTGGTTACGTTGATTAATGATCAGGGGAAAGCTAAGGTTTATTGTGTCAATTTTACAATGAATTTGTATAATCAAAAATTGGAACAAGTGTCAAAGGGACCATGGGATATAGATTTAAAACGTGGTCTTTGGTGTTGTATTGATCTTTTTGAATCTATTTTACATTTATGGGAGTTTGAAAGTGTAGAGGAAGATTCAATAAAGAAAAGAGTGAAATATTGTAAAGTTTATTTGAGTAAATTGATTAAGGGTCAATTAGGTCAGTCAGAAGAACAAAGTGAGGTGGAGGAGAAACCTATAACACAAGAAGATATTAATAGCTCTATAGATGCTGCCCTTAATGAAACAAAAGATGAAGAAAAGAAGATTAATAAAGAATTGAAAGAAAGTCATAATTTACAACCCTTAGGTGCCAGTGACAGTGAAGAGGGAAATGAAGGTGAAGGTGAAGATGAGGGTGAAAATGAGGAAAAACCTGACTTTATGCAAGTAAAAGATGAAACTCCAAAGGATGAAGATGTACAAGCTTTAATTGATAAATTAAAGCAACAGGATGAGTTAAGTGAGGAAGATCAAAAAGAAGAAAGCGCAAAAGAAGAAAGTGAAGAACCGAGTTTCCAATTGCCAAGTGCTCCTACAAATATTGAAAATAAAGTCCCAACATTTATAGATTCAGCAGATGAAGAAGAAGGTGTAGCAGAAGAAATGGAACCCCCCGAGGAAATAGAAGAGGTAGAATCTCCACCACATCATCAATATTCACAGGATGAATTATTGGCCATGATGGATCATTCTGCAAAGATTGAAAAGATACAAAAATTAGCTAAATATGCAATCAGTGCACTTAATTATGAAGATACAGTCACCGCCAAAGATCAATTAACTGAAGCATTAAATTTATTGAACACTATGTAAATCCATAAGTATAAAAAGACTGAAAAGAACGTTGCATGAGATATTTCTGTTGAAAAATAATGAAAATTATGTAATAGATATATATATTAGTTACATATGATTAAATTTTTTTTTGTTGATTAATGTACACGATTATATTTTCAGAATGAGAAGTGTAAGAATATTTTTTTATTAAGTTGAATTAATAATGACAAATAATAGGTGTGGTTGTTAAAAACATCCATCTATAAGTAAGAAATGTTTAAAAGAAAGAAAGAAAAAGAAGCGGGTTCAAAAGACTTAGAATTCCAAAGTCTTTGGCTTTTCCCATGGGTATTCTTGGTTAGTGAAATGACCGTAAGAAGCAGTTGGTAAGTAGATTGGTCTAGCTAAATCTAATTCTTTAACTAAAATACCTGGTCTTAAATCGAAGTTCTTTCTAATTATAGCAATAATTTCTTCATCAGATTTTTCAGCGGTACCGTAAGTGTCAACGTGTAAAGATAATGGTTCAGCAACACCAATGGCATAAGAGAATTGAACAGAGACTCTCTTACATAAACCGGCGGCAATTAAAGATTTAGCGACCCATCTAGCAGCGTAAGCGGCAGAACGATCGACCTTGGAGTAATCCTTACCGGAGAAAGCACCACCACCAACAGCAGAAGCACCACCGTAAGCATCGACAATAATCTTTCTACCAGTTAAACCGGCATCACCTTGTGGACCACCAATGACGAATCTACCAGATGGTTGAATGAAATATTTAGTGTTTTCATCTAATAAATCAGCTGGACAAACTTTTTCAACAATTTCAGATTTAATTAATCTTCTTAATTCTTCAGTAGAAATTTCTTCAGCATGTTGAGCAGAGACAACAATAGTGTCAATTCTTAATGGAATCCATCTACCGTGATCTTCTTTATATTCAACGGTGACTTGGGTCTTAGTATCTGGTCTTAACCAAGCTAAAGTACCATGTCTTCTAGCATCAGCCATGGCCATATTTAATTTATGAGCTAATAAGATGGTTAATGGTAAACCTTCTGGAGTTTCATCAGTGGCATAACCGAACATAATACCTTGATCACCAGCACCAATATCTTCAATGGCTTTTTCTTCGTGAACACCTTGAGCAATATCTGGGGATTGTTGTTCAATGGCCACAAGAACATTACAAGTCTTATAATCGAAACCTTTATCAGAAGAATCATAACCAATTCTCTTGATAGTATCTCTGACAATCTTTTGATAATCAATGGTGGCCTTAGTGGTAATTTCACCAAAGACTAAGATCATACCGGTCTTAGCAGCAGTTTCACAAGCAACTCTTGAATGTGGATCTTGTTCTAAACAAGCATCTAAGATAGCATCAGAGACTTGATCACAGATCTTATCTGGGTGACCTTCACCGACAGATTCAGAAGTAAATAAGAAAGTACCAGCCATTATTAATACGTGTCTTGGTTTGTAATGTAGTTGTGTGGTTGATATTAAGAGTAAAACAAAGCAAAAATAAAAGAAAATCAAACAACAAAAGAAGGATAGAAATATTCAGAAATGAATATTATTGAAATTGCAATATCCTTTATATATGAACCAAGCCCAAAACATTGCATGAAGATGTCCAAATTGTAGGAAAAAATTTTTTTTACTTCACATTTTTCACTGAGGCTCGAAATTTCAAGCTCATCGCAAAATTCGTATCTCTCGCCGACTTCATTGTTTTAAAAACCGATGAGTTTTTGGTGCAAGTGAAATTCCCACAGTTTTTTTTCAAGAGACAACGAAAAAAGAAACGAGCAAAAACTGTGGGATTTTGAAAAACTGTGGGTCACGTGGTTGTCTCTGTCACGTAGACTGTTGCCATGGCAACGTGTTGGTTTCCTGTTTTGAATACTGTTTCCCTTCTGGGACATGTACCTCCGTCCTGTTTCCCCAAAGGGTAATATTATGCCTGTTAAGGGAGTGAAACAAAACAGGTGACAATGTTCCCTCGACCAGTGCAACTTGCAAACCTTTTTCCATAAGGGGTAGGTGTAGTTGATAGTGACCAGTATTTAAATCAGTTATCTTTATTCTTTATGGGGTTTGACGTTATTTCGTCTCTTGATCTTGGAACGTCACAACACACACACAACTCACAATGACACAAACTACTGCTAAAGTCTTGGAAGCATTAATTAAACATGAAATTATTAAGGATATCTTCCCCAAAGTATCCGATCCAGCTCATTTATCTCTTTCTGGATGTCTTTCCATTGAATATCCACATCCAAATGCCATAGTGAATCTAGGTAATAAATTATCCACCACTGTGACACAAGAATCACCAAAAGTTACATATAAGGCAAATTCAAATACTCCATTGAATTTAGATAAAAGATATACCGTAGTAATGACTGATCCTGATGCTCCATCTCGTACAGATCATAAATGGTCAGAATATTGTCATTTTGTTGAAACTGGTATTAAATTCCACGAAACTAATGGTGGTTTAATCACCAATGGGCATAAAGTAATTAAATATATGGGGCCTGCTCCACCCAAGGGTACTGGTGACCATCGTTATGTATGGTTACTTTTTGAAGAAATTGAAGATAATCATATCTTTACCGCTGTGGAGGATAGAGCTAATTGGGGGTTTGAAACTCCTGCCACAGGGATTGAAAAATGGGCAATGAAGAATAAATTAAGATTATTAGCCATTAATTTCTTCTTTTGTCAACATGAGTAATAATATATACAAAAGTATGTATTCAGTTTTTTTTATAAGGTTCTATATTCTAATATATAAGTTTAAAAAGGAAAATAAAAATTTATATGTGTTTTTCAAGGTTTTGTATCAAGAGAAGGAATAAATAATATCTGTAGAGTTTTCTTTCTCCCTGCTCAAGAGAATAAAGCTTTAACTAATTCTTTGTAAACTCCAATTTGGAAATCATCCAATTTCAATTGATCCAATGCAGGAGCCACAATAAATCCACCAGATCCATTTTGTTGGAAATTTGAATCATTTAAATCATCACTAATATAATGTGACATCATATCTTGATACATTTTCAATTCATGTTGTTGATTATCATAATATAATTGATCAATGTTTAAATTATTTGGTATAGCACATAACCAAATACGTGTCTTATAAAATTTAAACAATTCTTTAATTAATTCTCTAAAATCGTTACGTTCTTCACAAATGTAATAAAATGTTAATTTCTTTCTATCAAATTGGAATTCTGCATTTAGTATCTTAATATTTAATTGAGAATTGGATAAATTGGTATTATTATTAAGATTACTTCCCACGGATGAATCATGATTATTTAATGATTTTAATTTTAATTGAGCAATATGTAACGCTTTCAATTCATCTTGGAATTTATTATGTAAATTTGTACTCACCTCCCATGGTGTTGCAAATCTTAATACTTGTTTGGAAGGTACAACCAACTGAATTAATTCAATGACATCGTATAATTTGGGATTTAATTCATCAGTTAAACCTTTAGTAGAATGAACTAAAGCATCAATAAATTTATCGTTTGGATAATGTTGATTCTTATTTGTTATTAATGAATCAAAATGAATTTTCTTCTTTAAGAAATTAATAATTAATGCCATATCTAAATTTATTGTCGGTTCAACTACTAAAGCTAAATCTTTACCACGATCACCATCAATAATAATTAAATCACCACGTTTCATAGCAAGAGTACTATTTTGTGGGATTGATAATAATTCTAATTTACCATTTTTCAATGATACTAAAACCAATGGTTTATAATGTAAATATGATGAAGTGGAGTTGTTAGTGTTTCCAATAGCGCTCTTTTGTGCTGACCCACTGCTTAATCTTCTCATATTATTATTAGTGGTGGTACCAGCACCAGCAGCAACATTAACATTAGAATTAGCACTATTATTTGAATTATCTCTAGAGACAAATGCATCAGATTGTGGATTATAATTTAAATTACAGCTCTTCAAGAAGGATAAAAATTTTAATACAGATTTTTGCATTTCCATAAATGATGTATCATTTGTAGTGTTGTCATTAGTGTTTAATAATTTCTTAATATAATCTGCAAATTCATAAACTCTTGCACTAGAGAAATAATTTTTACCACAATCTTCATATATCTTTTGTAAATCAGTTGATGAAGTTAATTGTTTATTATTCAATAAGATTAATCCATTATCAGAGTTATTATTGTTGGTATTATTATTCACATTGTTATTGTTGTTATTAGCGTTATTAGCATTACTATGGAATCTTGGATTATTAAGATAATTTAAATAGCCAAATTGATTATTTTTGTTATTATTTGAATTCATATTAAAATTGTTTCTATTTATATTCATTGGTAATAATGCTGGTTGAGTATTTCTTCTTTGATTATTATAATTATTTCTTGGTGGTGATGAGGGGTCATTAACATTTAAATAAATATTACCTTGATTATTATTCCCATTATGATAAATACCATTTTGTGGAGCTGGTGTGGCAGCAGAGACAGAAACTCTTGTATATGGATATCCATTAGTTTGCTGTTTATTTTCTGATGCCATTATATGGTTTGTATTATTAAACATTTGATTTAATAATGTAGCAGGACTTTGTAAACCAGTTGCTTGTGATAATCTTCTGTTGTTATTAATTTGATAGTTGTAGTCAATACCATTATTTTGTATGACATTGGTGTTGTTGTTGTTGTTGAAGGTTGTCATGGAGTTGTTATTATTGCCCGGTTGAATATAACTATTTTGATTATATTGAAACATTTGATTGTTATTATTTTCAGTATTATTATTATTATTAATAAAATTTGGATTTTCAAAATTATGATGAATTAAAGAATCAGAGATATAAGAGGATCTTCTTTCACTAGCAAAAATTGCTTGTCTATCAGAAAGAGACAAGTTACCAGCACCTGTCGTAAAAAGATCATTCGAATTATTGGTATTATTTTCATTATTTGAATTTCCACTAAAATTAAAATTATTATTAAACATTGGTTCAGTTTCAACATTTGGTGATACAGTAGTAGATGATGGTGTGACAATATGAGATTCAGGGAAATTAAAAATTGATTGTCTTCTACCATTACTATGTAAATTATTATTAATAATATTTTCATTTTCATGTTGAACACTAGTTTGTGGGAAAATATTTATATTATTGTTATTATTATTATTATTATTTTCATTTGATTGATCAGAATCAGATAATGTCATATGTAAAGATGAAAAAGTGACTTTATTTGATCTTCTTTGTGGATCCATCTCATCATTTGGAGAAATAGATTTATTTGATGGACTAAAAGTTTCACTATTAGCCAAAGGAGAAGGATTTGAGGTGTTGTTGTTATTATTATTATTAAAACCTTTAATAAAATCCACTCTAAACTGGTTATTATTATTTGTAGCAATAGTAGATAAATCAGTTTTAGAAGTATGTAATTTTTCTTGTAAATCAGTTATTGATTTCCCACTACTATTTTTAAATAGTAATTTATCATAATAATTTTTTAATGCTGGATTATCTGAAAGACTTGTAGAACTATTAATTGAAGGTAGTTCAATTGAGGAGTCCAAAGTCATTTTTTGGATTGGTTAGACTTAATATGATGGAGGTTTAGACTTAATATGATGGAGGTTTAGACTTGGTTATATTCCTTGTAGATCTTGAAGTAGTTCTTGGGATAAATAAAGTGAAAAAAAAAAATAGTCAGAAGGAAAAAAAAGTTGCCTGTTTTATTTTGAAAGCTTGAAGGCAACAAGGAAGGAAAAAAAAAACAGAAACGAAATTCGAAATTAGAAGTTGAAAGGAAAAGAAGAACACACACAAACACTCACTTTTGATTGGAAAAGAAATGGTTGTGATAACTATTATAAAATATGTAAATTATTCGTCAGTTCTTGTGATTTGAAGCGATCAATATATTTTGTAAATATTCGACCGGAGGAGAAGCTGTTAGATATATTATATATATAGAAGAGTATCCTTTGTAAAAGTCAGTAACAGATCTGGATCAGAACTCGAGGCCACCAGACGTTATTTGTTAAAGAAGCAAGAAGGACAAGATAAGGCAACCAGAGAGACAAATAAATAAAAAAAGGGAACGAGGGGTAAAATGAGACAAACGTGATTTTATATATGATTGATTACAAAAGAGACACAATTGTTGCAAACAAGAGCCGGCATTCTTGGGGGGAGGAAATATAATAACAAGGATAATAGAAAATTCAAGAATTGATCGGTATTATATTGTAGTCACCTGGTTTTCGGCATGTAATTCTTGGTGGGGGGCAAGCTACAATCACCACCAGTTCTTAACACACTTATATATTTACTTGATCACTTCTTATATATATATATTATATATCTTTCTGGAGGTGGCTTGTTTGCTTGTTATACCCTCCCTCCGCTCACCCAACTCTTGCACAGGGCTCTTAGAGATTCCCCCCTTTATGTGAAGATTTGTTCTTTAAAAACAGAGATCTTTTTGTGCCAACAGAAAAAACACGCGTTTTTTTGTTCCTGCTATTGTTTTCTGAAGGATACCCCTCCTTGATGCATCTAATATTACCCAAAGGGGAAAGAGGGACATGGAGGGTAACCCTTTTTTGTCTTATATATTAGTAAGTTCATGAGAGTGTACAATTAACTACCTTGTCAATCTGTTGGTAGTGGGTAAGTGGAAAGAGACTAATACCTTGAAATAGGTATCAGTTTGTGGCAAGTTTTTTTTTTTTTTGGATAAATGATGAAAACTCTCAAAAAAACTTGGATCTCATCCTAAACTTGAAAGGCTAAAAACTCAGTGTAAAAATAAACAAATCCATAAATACTATAAAACGAGGTATGTTACTTGCTATTGTAACGAATATACATATAAAAGTAAGATTTCAATATAGCTATATTTGGTCAATAAATCCACGAATTACTTCGAAAGTATAGTAGAGATGAAATGAATTTATGCTAAGCTTTTTACTGCTAGTGACAGTTACCATTAATTTATAATAACAAGATCTTAAAATGTTTATTTGAAGGCAGTTTTAAATGTGTATGCAACTGATGAATAAGCTAGTAGAATAGCTCATAAAATGTTAAGTTTTTACGCGCACCACAACATCGAATATCTCATAGAACGTATCAGTTATGTAGTTCTTTTTGTCCATTCACAGGTTATACATCTGGAATCACCTCAAGTCACTATATAACATAATTTTCTGACACCATATGAAATGTAAACATTGTTAGAGTCAAATAAAAACAAACACAAAGACAGAGTTATGAAGACTCAATTTTTACCCCAGGAAAATGCCTTCAGAGAAAACATAATAATAAAGAAATGATGATCTGTAACAAGTAATAACAGATAACCGGATCAAATGCTCCCATTTTATTGGCGGGAAAGATCACATTCCAAACTCCGGAACGGCGGACAATAGACCCTCGTTGCACCGGCGCCGGAGAGTTCCGCGGCTAAATCTCTGCCGGAAAGGCGCTAGAACAATAGCTTGTCACGTGTCTGCACGTCGAATTTTCGGTGCCGTGCCCACCGACACCCGTACACCGCACTGCTAACCGAAATTCGATGCCGTGCGTTTGATCTTCACGGCACCGAATTTTGGTGGTTTTTACGTCATGTTTTTTGCTCCAAACCTCTTCACCAAATTGAGTCTTATCTCGTATTGTTTCAAACCGGAAATAATAGATAAGATCTGATATGTTCAGATAAGGTCTTCTTGGAGGGGATACCCTGAGATTTCCCCTGGTCGTGAACAGATGTCGCAAAGGCGTGACCTGCTTAATTTGTATTGAGCAAGTGAGAGTAACGAACAAACCCCATCAAACACCCCACCATATTCCTTCCAAACCCTAACAAATTACCCTTTTTCTCGCCCTATCCCGAAACAATACCTTTATAAATCTCCCCTTCTACTGGACAGGAAATTTTTTTTTCCCCGGTTGTTACTTTTTTTTTTTCGCTTTTGTCTTTGATTTTGGAATGTCTTTCTTACTCATCTGCAATTTCTTGTTAATGGCCATTTGCAATTACGAAATTTATATATAGAGCCTTTTTTTTATTTTGCATTAAAACTCTTCATTTCTTGTTTTTTTCCTTTTCTTGCCTGTTTGTAATTTGAATCTTTAAGCTTATTTTTATCCCAAAATAGTCAAACTACTATACTTGTATCATTATTATAGTTTCCATTTATTACTAAAGGACTAATATTCTGTTATATTTATAAACTTTTTTATTTCATTATTTTTTTAACTTTTTTTATTGCATAGACTATATTAACAGACATATTTTAGTTTTAACTACATATAATAATGCCATCTTCTAATATCGGTGGTTCGGATTCAAGATTCGAATTAAAAGATTTGAAAGATGCTACTACAGAAATCAAATCTTCTGAACAGGAAAATGAAGTGGAATATTTTGAAACTTTGAAAAATAATAATGGTTCAGAACATGATTATTCTTATTCTGATAATCAACCAACTTCTCGTTTTAGAAGATTTATTGATTCTTTTAAGAGGGCTGAAGAACCAAGACATGATTCAACTGGGAATGGTTCTGACATTGATGTGGAATTAGGTTCTCGTGAAGATGATGGTGATTTAGTCGTTGATGCCATGGCTAAGAAAACTGACGGTGAAGTTAGTAATGATGATACAAATAAACAATTGAAAAAGACTATTAAACCACGTCATGTTATTATGATCTCTTTAGGTACTGGTATTGGTACTGGTCTTTTAGTCGGTAATGGTACCACTTTATCTCATGGTGGTCCAGCTGCCTTAGTTATTGGGTATGCTATTATGGGTGCTATGGTTTATTGTATTATTCAAGCTTGTGGTGAAATGGCCGTCAATTATTTAACTTTAATTGGTGGGTTTAATGCTTATCCAACTTTCTTAATTGATCCTGCTTTTTCATTTTCTGTCGCTTGGGTTTATTGTTTACAATGGCTTTGTGTTTGTCCTTTAGAATTAGTTACTGCCTCAATGACAATTAAATATTGGACTACTAAAGTGGATCCAGATGTCTTTGTTATTATCTTTTATGTCTTAATTGTCGCAATTAATTTACTTGGTGGTGCTGCCGGTTATGCTGAAGCTGAATTCTTCTTTAACACTTGTAAATGTTTAATGATGGCTGGGTTCTTTATCTTAGGTATCATTGTCATTTGTGGTGGTGCTGGTAATGACGGTTATATTGGTGGTAAATATTGGCATGATCCCGGTGCTTTCAGAGGTGATAAAGCTGTGGACCGTTTCAAAGGTGTTGTTAATGTTTTCGTTACTGCAGCTTTCTCCTTTGGTCAATCTGAATTTATTGCCATTACTGCTTCTGAACAATCTAATCCACGTAAAGCTATTCCCTCTGCCGCTAAAAAGATTATTTACAGAGCTTTATGTATTTATTTGGCATCCATTTGTCTTATTGGTTTCCTTGTCCCATACGATTCTGATAAGCTATTAGGTGCTACTGCTGATGGTGTTAGTGCTTCCCCATATGTTTTAGCCATTTCTCTTCATGGTGTTAGAGTGGTCCCACATTTCATTAATACAGTTATTATCTTATCTGTCTTATCTGTCGCTAACTCTGCTTTCTACTCAAGTTCAAGAATGTTATTAACTTTAGCTAAACAAGGTTTTGCTCCACAAATTTTCACTTATATTGACAGAGAAGGTAGACCATTAATCGGTATCGCCACTGCTTGTTTATTCGGTGTCATTGCCTTCTGTGCTACATCTCCAAAGGAAAATGAAGTGTTTACTTGGTTATTAGCCATATCTGGTTTATCCCAAATTTTCACTTGGATGTCCATTTGTTTATCTCATATTAGATTTAGAATGGCAATGAAGGCTCAAGGTAGATCTCTTGGTGAAGTTGGTTATTTGTCTCAATCCGGTATTTGGGGGTCTATTTGTTCTTTAATTATGATGTTTTTAATTTTAATTGGTCAATTCTGGGTTGCTATTTCTCCAATTGGTGAAGGTAAATTAGATGCTGAAGCATTCTTCGAGAATTATTTAGCTATGCCAATTTTAATTGCTTTATATCTAGGTTATAAGATTTGGAAGAAAGATTGGAGATTATTCATTAAGAGTACCGATATTGATTTAATTTATCAAAGACAGATTTATGATGAAGAAGTATTAAGACAAGAACAAGAAGAATATAGAGAAAAATTAAGAACTGGTCCAAGATGGAAAAGATATTGGGCTTTCTGGTGTTAATTTAGATCAACTTTTTTTTGTCATCATCAATCCATCTTTTTATGATTATTATTTTACTATTATTCATATGCATCAAATTTAATTCTCTTTTTATTTTAACGTGTTCTTTATTTTTTTGAAGACTTTGGTTATTTTTTATATAGTGTCCCTTTATATTATAATTATATTATTATTAGAAACGTCAAGAAAAAAAATAAATATTATTTATTCAATAGTTTTCGCAAAAGTACTGACTCCTTTTACGTCAGCATATTTTGCTGGGATCTGCTAGTTGAGGATCTTTTTCTTGAAATTTTGTTATTTTAATTTATTAATTAATAATCAAGAAAAAGAAAAAAAAAATAACAAGCGATTGAATAAATTGATTAGTAACTCCTATTGTTTACAATGAAATGGATTCCCACCCACTTTCTTGAGATACTAATTCCCAGACCTTAGAATTCACCCATTTCACAAAATGTATAAATAGGAAGGGAAAATAACTTTTAGAAGATATACTAAAGCTCCTACTTTGAGCTGTTTTTAAGAATAACAAAACCACACACCAAAACACCAAATTCATAAATCACATAATGTCTGCCGCTGAAACTATCTTAAACGCTATTGTTAACAGAAGAACCATTTACAATTTAACTCCAGAATTACCAGCTGGTGTCACTATCTTCGATATTAAACATGCTGTTCAAACTATCGTTAAGGAAGTTCCAACTGCTTTCAATGGTCAAAGTAATCGTGCTATTATCTTAACTGGTGCTCCACATAAACATTTATGGGATACTGTGGCCAATTCCATTGGTAACGATGCCGGTAAGCAAAGACCAATCTCTGCTAGAGATGAAGCTTATGGTACCGTTTTATTCTTTACTGATGATAAAACTACTGCTGATTTCCAAGCTAAATTTGCTTCCTTTGCTGATGCTTTCCCAATTTTCGCTACTCATTCTTCTGGTGGTGCTCAAATGTTAGCTTGGACTACTTTAGAAGCTATGGGTTTAGGTTGTCATTTACAACATTATAATGGTTTGGTTAAGAATGGTTTACCAGAAGAAGTTAATGCTGATGGTTGGACTGCTCATTCTCAATTAGTCTTTGGTAAGCCAGCTGCTCCAGCCGGTGAAAAGACTTACATTGAAAATGATGTTACCATTTACAATTAATGATACAATGTAAGGATATATATATATAATAGATCATGATAAATATTCTACTTTTAATATAAAATTTTAAAAAATATACACATTAAAGCATTCTATTTTGTTTTGACAAGTTAGAGATTTTACAATCATACAGTAACGGTTCACGTAATCACCACCATCATCCTCACGTAACCAAGCTATTTTTTGTAAGTTCATTTTAGGGTCACAATTGTGTCAATCATTTAACGTGTTTATTACACTCTTTCTAAGTTTAAGATATGGGGTCTCAAGATGACGTGAGACACCCTCCACCCCATCTATTTTACCACTAGTAATATCAGACCCAGGGTGTTAGAACATAGAGATCTTGTTTTTGTTATTACGTGGATGGGGTGTGTGACTATGGTAAGTTTATTTACAATTAGTAATCCGAGATCTTTGTCAATTACTCAGCTGCAAGAAATTTAAGATCTGAAAAGTTTCAAACAATAGAAGGAACTGAAGTCAATTGTTTTCTTCGAGGGAATATTAAAAAATGGGGTTTGAAAAACCAGGGTTTGAGCGGTGCTATCTGGGCGGAACTTTTAGGGCAATTGGTAAAAACTTAAAAAGGTTGATAAAGGTAACCGCATGTTTTTAATGAAATATCAGTGGAGTAAAATATAATGTAGGGTGTTGGTTTAAAAGGGTGAATCCTTGCTTAGGGTTGATGATTAATCTGGGGTGACACCCATTTTAAAGATAATAGAATATTGTAAAAAATTTTCCTGATTAGTGAGATCGATGAGAAATACATTCGAAACACCCCGGAAGGGGAAATAAGAAGTATTGTCATCTCCCCCCAAATAGTGGAAATGTTTAGCTGATCCAAAATTATATATAATGGAGGGGCTTGAAGATGGTTTCTTGAGTTTTTCGATTTCCGTTTACTCTATTTAACGTAATATCAAAATACCATCAAATTAAAGACAATCATCCATTGCCTATTAATATAAACACATCCCAATCATATATCTATAATAAAAGAAAATGTCCGCTGCTACTGCCAACTTTTTAGAAACCTTTGCTGCTAGACGTACTATCTATCAATTAAAGCCAGAATTACCAGCTGGTATCTCCATTTATGATGTTCAAGCCACTGTTCAAACCATTATTAAGGAATCTCCAACTGCTTTAAACTCTCAATGTAACCGTGCTTTAATTTTAACTGGTGATGCCCACAAGAAGGTTTGGGATCATGTCACCAAGTCTATGGACAATGCTGGTGCCAAGAAGAGACCACAATCTGTTAGAGATGAAGCCTTTGGTTCCGTTGTTTTCTTCACCGATGACAGAGTCACTGAAAAGTTGCAAGAAGATATGCCAGCTATTGCTGATCTTTTCCCAGGTTGTGCCTCTCATGCTACTGGTGGTGCTCAAATTGCCACTTGGGCCGCTTTAGAAGGTTTAGGTTTAGGTGTTCACATTCAACATTATAATAACCAAGTTAAGGAAGCTTTACCAAGTAAAGTTCCAGCCAAGTGGACCGTTGTTGCTCAATTATGTTTCGGTACCGGTGTTGAAGCTGCACCAGCTAAGGATTATATGCACAACCCAGTTGAAATCTACAACTAAATAATCGTTTATGATTCTTTTTCTTCCACGTCTTCCTATTATTAATGTCCTTTGTTTTCTGTTTGCACATTCATACTTTATAAATACATAACTGTTTAAAATATTAATAATATAATATATCTCAGGTACACTTTTTAGTCAACATATCTTCTCTTTACGTCTTAGTCGGAGCAATTTGGTACTAATTTTAATCTATAAGCCACGTTATGATTATTAGCAAGAACTTTTCTTTTCTTTTCCATGGTCCACGAAAAGACAAAAAAGCACCCCTTTTTTGATAGAGGGAAAACAATTAATGGTCAGATATTAGTTAATCACAGCATCTTATTACTCTTCCTTCAAACATTTGTGTGTTTCGCGGCTACTTACTAAGCTCTGACGGTGTTAAACTGCGGCGCTTCACCATAACAAGTTTCTTACCGGCTTGAGATCTCTTAATAAGAAATTAATAATTTTTCCATTTTTTTTCCTTCTTTTTCCTAAGTTTTTTTTTTAAATTTGTTAATTATTATGAAATTGCATTGTTTTGCTGCCAAGATTTTATCAAAAGAGAAAGTTCGAAGAGGTAAATCTTTGTTTTATTTTGATAGAGGGAACCTTTTCCGCCAAGTTAAACGGTTCTTATTACCCCCGCGTCAGAATTGTAACATGTAAAAGAAAAAAGTATATAAGGGGAACATCTTTCTTCAAAATAGAATCTATTTGTCGTTGTTCAATCTCTCTCTTCTTATTGACAAAAAATAACAACAACAAAACAAACTCTTCCTTTATATTCACATCTATTAAAAACCAAAAATGTCTGCTAACGCCCAATTATTAAAATCTATTGCTTCTCGTCGTACAATCTACAAATTAAAGCCAGAATTACCATCCTCTGTCACCATTGCTGATGTCCAATCTACTGTTCAAGCTATCATCAAGGATATCCCAACTGCTTTCAACTCTCAAGGTAACCGTGCTTTAATCTTAACTGGTGATTCTCACAAGAAGGTGTGGAGTCAAGTTGCTGACAATATTGAAGATGCTTCTGGTAAATTAAGACCACAATCTGTCGCTGATGAAGCTTATGGTTCCATTATCTTCTTCACTGATGATAAGACCACTGAAAAATTACAAGCCGGTTTTCCAGCTTGGGCTGCTGCTTTCCCACAATTTGCTGATCATGCTTCTGGTGCTGCTCAAATTATTTCTTGGACTGCTTTAGAAAACTTAGGTTTAGGTGCTCATATTCAACATTACAATGGTTACGTTAAGGCTGCTTTACCAGAAAAGATTCCAGCTGACTGGTCTGTTGTTGCTCAATTATGTTTCGGTACCCCAGTTGAACCAGCTGGTGAAAAGACTTTCATTGACAACAACGTCGAAATCTTAAACTAATTCATGTAAAAACAAGCATAAAAGGATATGAAAGAAAGATATAATCATAACGGATAAAAATTGATTATATATTTACATATAAATAATATACTATAGTTAAAAGTTAATGAAGATCTTTTATTTTATTTTATTTTGATACAATGAGGTTTAAGGGGCGTAGTTGCTAGAATAATTCCCCTAAACGACCTATATTCTTTTTCAGCTCATCTAATCTAAACCTACTTCATTTTCATCATTCGATAGTCATTTGTCTTCCAAACAGATACCTGTTTCCTTATGTTGTATTGGGATACATAGTAAGAAATATTCCCAACGTGGTATTGAGGTTTCGATCTAGACAATCTACCTTTTAGAACTTTGCAATTCCGCGGAGGCTTTACCGTGGAACATGAAAGAACCACTAGATGGTAAATTCCTCACAGTAATCTAACGGAAATAGCATTCATTACTTCTTAAGCGTGGAAGGTCTATCCTCTTTTCCATTAGTTTCTAACTTTTTAAATAGTAGGGTCTATTGTTAACAACACTTATATTGCGGATATCCGCTGAAATCCGCGGATATGATATTTACTGACTAAGCTTACGCGAAGAGTGACAGCAAAATTGTAGTGGGGCAAGTTTTTTCTAGGAGGCAAGTTTGTAAAGAATGCTAAAGGGTCCATCTTTTGGAAGGGTGGGGTATCTCTTTAGTAGGGCTGAGGAAAATTAATATTAGGTTTAAACAGGTGCTTTAAAATTTTGTAATAACAAATAGCCTAATGTTATTTAAATTTTTAGATTCCTTAGAGGAGTTTAGCAAATTATATCTGTTACTGCCGTTTAATTCTGTTTTAGGAAAATGCCACTCGGGAGGGTACAAAAATGACTGTTAGTGGGGTAGGCTAAGATCTGCTCTATAAAAAAGGTGTCGGCTTTAAGAATTTAATTTCAGTTTACATAGATCAGATACACCTTCAAAACCAAATGTGGTACTCGTCGACTCGGGCGTCCCTCCCATTTAATATAAATAGTGGACTTATCTCTTTAGGAATAGAGCACTTCCTTCTTTTCCTTTCTACTTTACAAAATGCTAACATAAGATATAACACCATTCAAATTCAACAAACTCATTGAAATGTCTGCTGCCAACACCCAATTACTAAAAGCTATTTCCACTCGTCGTACCATCTACCAATTGAAACCAGAATTACCATCTTCTATCACAATTGACGATGTTCAAGCCACTGTGCAAACCATTATTAAGGATACTCCAACTGCACACAATTCTCAAGGTAACCGTGCTTTAATTTTAACTGGTGATTCCCACAAAAAATTATGGACTCAAGTAGCTGAAAGTATTGATGATGAAGCTCGTAAATTAAGACCACAATCTGTTGCCAAAGAAGCTTATGGGTCCATTATTTTCTTCACTGATGATAACACTACCAAGAAATTACAAGATGCTTTCCCTGCTTGGGCTGAGGCCATGCTTAGACTTAATGATCATTCCTCTGGTGCTGCTCAAATATCTACTTGGACTGCCTTAGAGACATTAGGCTTAGGTGCTCATCTCCAACATTATAATGAAGATGTCAAGACTGCTTTACCAGAAAAGATTGCATCTGGCTGGTCTGTTGTTGCTCAATTATGTTTTGGTACTCCCGTTGCACCAGCTGCCGAAAAGACTTTTATTGACAACGAAGTCCTAGTCTTAAACTAATTTAGTCTACTATTAGAATTTAAATATATACATATATAATAGATAGTTAAAAAGTTAATAGATATATTATTTTAAAGTTTTATCAGAATATTAGAATAGAAAGTTCTTAGGAGGAGTCTCCTCTTATATCAAGTGATCTAACTCTAATCTTGTTCAATTTTTTAGCTATTTTAAATTTAATATATTACTAATAAAGGATTGCTATTTATTAAAATTTTCTTTCAATACCCTTTAACAAAAAGACAATTCTTTTATCATCCTATCGATTGAGAGCAAAACTTTGAGAAGTTAAAAAGTGTTTGTGTTAATAGTACTATGTCTATAACAAATTTGAATTTCCTGAATATTATATATATGTGCTTTTTATTAAAGTGTAAACTATAAATGCATCCATGCATTCAGCTAAATAAAATTATCGCTACCACAAACTAGTAACATCACTCATTTTTTATTAAACATTCTCCTGGAATAATACCCCTATCATCATTGATATATTTCTTGTTTTTGACTTGGTTATCAATATTAATTAAAGATTTAGATGTACCGTCCATGGTACATTTCTCTACCAGACACCATCCATCATTATGTGTCACGAGTACTCTCACATATTCTCCGGCAGTTAGGCCAATTTCATCAGTCAAACGTGGCGAGTATGGTTGTATGACTGGATAAACTTTCCCGACATCTATCGTTGCTCCTATATTGCTAGCGGTATTCTCACTAGCCCCATGAGGTGTCAATGGTAATTCCTTCTCATAATTTATTGCATCAATCACACGATTCTTCTTCAATTTCTTTCTAGTTGGAACTGAAAGTAGTGCTAACTCTTCCTTCGTTTCCTTACTAGCATTTAACATCTGTGGTTCAATTGAATCATAAATAAAAGAACGTCTATGTTGTATTTTGTTCTCATCGGAATCACTTGAACCTCTTGGTGACGGTAAAAGAAGTGACTGTACAATAGATCCATGAGATTCATTATTGATCATATTTTCAGCTAATGTTCTCTTAGGTTTTTCCAAAATAGGAGATCTTTCGTCCTCATAAGCAGCTGTATCACTAGCATAACTCTTATTTACTCTATTAAGTATTTTCAAATGTTTTAATTGTACTGTGGGAGTTAATTTTAAAGCAAGATCACCTAATGATGTTGTGGTCATATTATTATCTTTAAGATAAAGTGAACTTCTAAGAAACCATTTAGAGAGAGGGGAATTATATTCCCATTTCCTACTATTGTCTTTGTGGAACTGACGTCTATTTTCCACCATATTATTGTACTCTTTATCAAAATCTTCTTTGTCTTCATGTAAAATATCAGAGGAGGATAATGTCGACCCAATGGGATAAATGTTTGGAGGCTTAGAATAAAGATATGCGTTTATATCTTGCGGTTCAACCTTAGAAGGATGTGTGTACGCATCCTTGGGAGTTAATACATGACCATAGCCTTTCTTATTATGTCTCATTCTAATATTATATTGAATTTTAGATTCTATGGCATTATCCGAGGGCCATAGAATAGTAGCATTATTACTCTTCTCTAGATCACTAGTAGTGTTATCATAACTATCAATACTAAAAAGATTGCGGAACCAATTATTTTTGGTGGACTGTATTGGAGTTGAAGGTGAAACTGGTGGGTTTGATATCAATATGGAATTCTTTATAAAATAAAAATAGAGTAAAAATAGCACCAATGCCAGACAAAAGATCCCAATTGGCAGTCCAATGGATAGTCCAATAACTTTTCCTGACACTGCCTTAGGTTCGTCAGAAAGATTAGAAAGTGTTATCCCAGAACTTGCTTCTGATTGAGTAGTCTGTGAGGCCAAATTAGCAACTCTAGCAACATTATCCACACTAACATTGCTAGATATTTTGATTAGTGTGGTAGGTACAGCCTGTACGGTCTGACTTATTAAATCCATGATGTATTTTACAGCTTATATGTAAATGAAGATACAACTTTTGAAGGTCCAAATATATCCTTCTCCAAAAGGCGCTAAACCAATGCCATCATTAATGGCACACTTGATAACCAGCTGAAATAAGAGACCAAACTGAACATTGATATATATACATCTGTTTCTGCATGTTTCACTTTGCCGTTACCCTTTGTGAACATCTATTTTAAGACAAGTGCAAAACCGGTTTCAAGGTTGTTTCATCTTGAAATGTACAAATAAACCAAAAACAAACAGAAACAGACACATAAGATTTGATCAGAAAACAACAAACTTAAGAAATACATAGAATATAATGTTACAACGATGTTATTATGTATAATTTATCTAATCATCAATATCATATACTTAAATACTTTTCCATCAATGAATTGGCTAATTCTGGATTACCACTTTCTTGATAGATATTGATACAATTGAAGGCGGCATGTTTCTTCAACTTCTCGTCTCCATAATCCTCCAACACTTTGTTATAATACTTGAGGGCAATTGTGACTAGACCAATTAAATGGAATGCACGACCAACGTTATAATCGGCCTCTTGTCTTTCCACGTCAGTGTACATAGTACTTCTAATATCGTAATAACGGTACAAATAACGAAGACCATGAAGTATCTGGAAGTGTCTTGCCGCAGTAAGTCTCTGCATGGAACGTTGCATATGAGCTAAACCTAACAATAAATTTACGGTTGGATCATCTGGAATCTCACTTTCTAATTGACTCAAGTATTGAAGTGCAGAAAGAAACCCTCTGCTAGAATAAAGTAAAATAGCATAGATGTAATAAATGTATGGTGATGGTTTACCCTCTGGATTGTCGACGACATCATTGGTAATCGACGCTTGTCCCCTAACATGTGTATCATATCTGACCGCATCAAATGCTTTAATCAATCTAAGGAAAAACTTTTGTTGAATAGTAGATGTCAATATACTTGATGACATCTTGCCATGGGACAAAGAAAACATAAATAATAGCAAGATCTTTCTACTGAATTGGTATTGGTTCAACAATAATCTTAGGTTTGCCAATAATTCCTCCTCATCATCTAACTGTAAAACAATCGCTAATCTAACAAATTTCATGATCTTAGCTCTCTCTGGATCCTGAACAAAGACATTAACCTCTTGAGCTGTATCAATAACACTCATACCATCTTGCACATTTCTATATTCTGTTATTGTCAATGCTAGATCCATAAACAGATCGAACCATTGATCATAGCTTAACCCACGAAGTTCCTTTGTGGATGTTAATGTAACCCTTTCTTCCATGACGGGTAAACTATCAGACAATTGGTCACCTTCAGATAAACGTGATAGTCGTTCTAATTGATAATCGACAACGGTATGGAATTTCTTGGTTCTTCTGATGATCCCTACGAATTTTTTGGATCTGCTTCTTACGAAAAAATTCTTGACAGAACTAAAAACATCAACCAGATCAGACACTGTTCTTATCCATTGATTAATCTTTATCTTATCCGATGTATCTAAATCCTTTTCATAATTCTTCAAACTTGCATACTTATCCATAACTTTTAAGGTGATTCGCTTCTCCCTTTCTGCCTTCTCACGCTCAATATCTTGAGGAGTTTTCTTCTTCTTCACAGTATACTGCTTATATTTACTATCCTCCAGTAAAGGCTTATTACTGATATCTTTATGATGAGAAATGTCTCCCTCTTCCTCTGTTTGTTTGGATGTTTCACCTGTCTTTGGAATATGTCGCTCCTTTTCGTCAATTATACCATAAAGTTCTGCCTTTTGTCTCTTTCTAATCACTGCTACTTCATTTAATATGCTTCTAAAAGTATCAATATTACCTAAATGATAATGAACTTCAGCAAGACTTAGTCGTTGTTCTAGGGAATCAGGATCCATTTCAATAAGTTTTTCCAAGAATTGTCTTGCTGTCTCAAAATCTTCTGTTTCTTTGTAACATTTAGCAATGTTTTCATAAAATTCTTGTGAATTATAATCAGGTAAGGACAATAATGGCTGTAAGAAATCCAGAGCTTCTTGGAACTTTTCTGTCTTGGTTAAAGCAATACCAACTTCAAAATTTAAATCAGCAACATCAGCAAAATTCTCATCATATAAAAATTGGAAATGATTCATAGCTTCTACAAAACTCTCTGTATCTAATCTTAAGAGACCAAGTCTAACTCTAATATCAATGGGTAGAACATATGATTTAGATTTTTCATCATCTGGTAAAGAATCAAATCTATTATTTTTCACTCTTCTACCATCAAATTCTGAATCATCGATTGCATCATCCCAAAACGTTTGTAATTGACGATGTTGAATCCAACGAGCACACTGTTTTATTGTTTTTATATTTTCATTAGCTTTGCCTGGAACCTTTAAAAATAATTCTGCCACAATATTAAGAGAAGACCAATCAAATGGGATACACTTATATTTTTGATTAATTTTCTTCCAATTGACCCCTGGATACAACTTCTTCTCCTCTTGAAACATTTCCTCTACCACAATATCATCTGCTCCATAGCTCTCCATTTCATCATTATCATCCCCTGAACCCTTCTCCTCGTCATCAGAGGAAGCTACCGCATTTTCACTGGCCTCTATTATAGCCTGTCTTCTTTTAACATTGTTCTCATAGACATCCATATACAATTTAATAGCCTCTGATACTCTATTATAGTCAACATTTAAAATAGCAAGTTCACGAAGAATATTTGGATCATATGGATTATTTTCATACAATTTTTGGAAGCCATTTAGTGCCTTCCTTATTTGTCCCATTTGTTTATACAATAATGCCCTACGATAAATAGATTCCCATTCTTCATTATTTAAATTAATGACTCTGGAAAAACAATATATTGCCTGTCTGTAATGTTCCAAGTCAAAGGATAAGATGGCAACAATTTTCCAAAACTCCCAATCAGAAGAATTAATATGTGCTGCCAAAAACCATGAATTACAACAATCATTTAGTCTCCCCTGAAGTTGATAAATATCACCTAAAGTTTCGTATGCTGCAAAATTACGTGGATCTTTCTTAATAATCTTATTAAATAATCGTTCAGCCGTGGGTAAATCGTTTCTCACAAAAGCTTCATTGGCCTCTGATAATAATTGTGCTACCTCTGGATCCACTGGTTTTTCTCTTTTAAATTTATTCTTCCCCTTTCTGTTCTTCTTCTTAACCTTAAAATTATTAGCTTCTCTGATGGCATCCATGAAATCACCTTCATCCTCATCGGAACTACCTTCAAAATCGGTAAATTCTGCTAATAGTGCCTCGTTGGCAGCGTCTGAGTCCATATCATAGTCATCAACATCATAATTTTGGAAATCATCACCCATGTCAGCATCATCATTATGATCAGGGGCCTCGGCGTGATGATGTTCTCTATGTGCTCTTTTGTCTTCTGAATCATCCTCTATCAATTCTCTTAAATCGTCTAAATTGTTATACAATTCCTCTTCTTCTTCTTCTTCATCTGCAGCTACCTCATCTTGTCTATCGTTATTAGTAGGGATAGGAAAGTGCGCTTCCATGTTCTCAGGTTCATCAGGAACAAAATCATTCTCATCATCGACTTGTAGGGTCGGATCTCCTAAAGTTACCTGTAAATCCTCTTCCCCGTACGAGTAATCAACCTGATTTCGTTTGGTTCTTGTACTCCTTCTATTGCCACTCATTCCAATGCTCCTTCTATGGGTCAAGTGGTGTGCTCAATGTCTCTGGTTTGAAGTTTTTAACCTCTTATAATTCAGTACTTATTGCAATTATTTTCTTCAATATACATAATTTTTTTTTTCCCTCATTTGGCTTTAAAATGGAATATTGAAATATTAAATGCACTTTATAACAGGGTAGAAAAACCAAACCGAAAGGCCTAAAAGGAGAAACTCAACATCTAATTTGAAGGTGGTATACTCATTTCACACTAAAGAAACTTATTTTGACAGAAAGAACTGTTTGAAAAGGGCAAAAATCAGGTTCAATTTGGTGATATTAGCGAGAAATAACTTATTTTATTGGAAACATAACTACGCCACCATGTTTTCAGGGTTTATGGCAAATTCCATGTCAAATGCAGATAATTCCTTCTCTTCATTCATGACTCAGACTTTTGCAGAGTTATTCAGATGCTATCCGATTGCTATGATGAATGATAGAATTAAAAAGGATGAGGCCAATTTCGGTGGGAAGATATTTTTGCCACCAAGTGCCTTAAACAAACTTTCAATGTTAAACATTAGATATCCCATGTTATTTGAGTTGACTGTTAATGAAACTGGGAAGATAACACATGCGGGTGTCTTAGAATTTACTGCTGAGGAAGGGAGAGCATACTTACCAAATTGGATGTTGGAAACATTAGGTGTCCAACCAGGGTCTTTGATTACCATCAGGTCTACCGAGTTACCTTTGGGTCAATTTGTTAAATTGGAACCACAATCTGTGGATTTCCTTGATATTTCTGACCCTAAAGCTGTCCTGGAAAATGCGTTACGTAATTTCTCTACTTTGACAGTGGATGACATTATAGAAATAAGTTATAATAATAGGTATTATAAGATTAAAATACTGGAAGTTAAACCTGAGTCAGGATCTAATAGTATTTGTGTAGTAGAAACTGATCTGATAACCGATTTTGCGCCTCCTGTAGGGTATGTGGAACCCGATTATAAAGCCATACAGGCAGAGAGGAAGGCAGAACAAAATAAACCAAAGAAAACTGCAGACCAATTCGATTCAAGTATTGTTGGAACAGGGTCCATGTCAACAAGAATCAACTATTCAGAGATTGTTAATAGTACTAACAAGAAAGAATCTAGTTTTGTAGGTAGTGGTCAAAAATTATCTGGGAAGAAATCAAATAAGAAGGATATGGTTGAAACTAAAGACATTAAGGTAAGTCTTGAAAGTGAACCTGCTCGTTTAGACTTGCCAATGGGCCAATTATTTTTTGGGTTCCCCATCATTCCACCTAAGTTAGAAAATAAGGATGAAGAAGAAGGAGCTAAAGAGGACCATTTCGCTGGTCAGGGTCAATCATTAAGAAAAGCAAACAAAAGAAAAACCAAAAAGGATCATACCTCATCAAAGCCAAAGGCACCACGGAGTCCAGAGGTTATCGAGATTGATTGAAGCAATATTCCTTTTTAAGAAGTAGTATCTTCCTTCTAGAAAATTTATTTGTTACAGAATCATTCAGTATTGTGGTACTATTTAGAGTCCTTTTATGCAGAGTGTATCCCGAGGTAGGATACTTAAACATCTTGGTTATTACATAATATAAATGGACGTTTATTGCAGTGTTTCAAAATCTATGTGGATAAATAAGGAATATTTAAATAATAAATATAGTAATTGTTAAATTATTTATGAGGATGGTGTTCCTTTTTCATTCTACTTATTATTTTCTTCAATGCCAAAGGAAGATCATCGTCAGATACATTATCATCATCCTCTCCAAGAGAATAATCTACATCACCAAGTGTTCTTGTTCTGTTGATGTCGTTGGAAGTATTCAATTCCAGACCATTTCTACCACCAATGGAGTAAACTCTATTTATAAATGATTTTGGTAAAGGACTTTTCTTATCACTTTTACCTGAGGCAATTCTCGCCAAATTAACTGATTCTCTTCTGTTAATAATTTGTGGTTCATATGCCTTCATACTTGTATTTTCATCGATATAAGCAGCATTAAATTGAACAGGTTGGTCTGCTTCTCCTGTGGACAACTGGTCACTGTCAATGCTCGCATCTTCATCATCGGATATTACAATACTGTCATCGCCAGCATGTCTTGGGCTACTGTTTGAACTAGTCGTTATATTAGAGTGAGTATCGGTACTGCCGCTTCCCGCATTTGGAATGAGGGATAAGTTCTGAGTAGAGCTACTATTGGAAGAGGATGACGAAGAAGGTTCCACATTCTTGCCCTTCACAAAGTCATCAAATCCTCTAATAGCCTCTGCTGCCCAAGCTTCATACAACGGACGTGATAGGAAACCATATTTGAATTCATTAACCCCAACAACTAATTTTGTTAGGTAGATCAGCTCTTCAATATATTCAATAATTTCTTCCATAGCAGCGGTAGATGCGCTCCATGTCAAATATTTTTCCTTTAGAAGAAACTTTTCTGTATCCATAGAATTTACTCTAGATTTTGTCATTAATGTCACTCCTTCAATTGCCTCATTGTCACTTGCTGAAGAAGCTTCAGTATCATGGGCCAATGGATCTAATGGAGACAAATGCTCCAACTTTTTACTTGCTAATTCATTTCTTTTGTGTTCTTGATGTTTTATTTCTATTATTTGCCTGACTTTATTAATAATCCTTCTATGAGATATTCTGGTACTAGGCATAAACTGTGGTAGTGGCGTCTTATTTAAAAAAGCTTCTTGCATGGCTTTCATTGAAGCAGTTAAATTCCCTACCAGTTGTCTTCTATAAGGATATAATGCATAATTTAATTCTTCCACAATAGCCGAACCATACTGCCTTCTTAATAAAGCTGCTGTATCAATCCTTTCTAATATTTGTCTTTGAAGGAAAATGATTTGGGAGAATATATTTTCTAACTCACCAAAACCTCCCTTTAGACGCGGTTCTTGTCTGGTTAATCCATTATATGAATGGGCTCTATCTAATGCTGCTTTAGCTGAGCTAGAAAGTTTCACTATCTTTTGATATTTTGATTCATCTAATGCATCAATTATGGGCTCGCCTTCTAAGCTTGATGCAAAAAGTAACTCCATCTTGGATATACATCCACAAACAAAGGCCACTTCTGAAGTTAATTGATCTCTTGCTTTCACTGGATAAAATAAAACTTGAACAATCAATGCTATAACACCACCATACCCAACAGCAAGACATCTCTTGGCAAAATTTACAACAATATTACGAGGTACGCTAGATGGTAAAATGGCTGCTAACATAACCACATAGATACTAATAATATGGATAATTGCAGCTTTAACATAAGGTGTACCCAAAAGATAGTAAAATCCAGGAACTGCTCCAAATAACGTGATCACTGTTTCCAAATATGGGTTAGTTTGATGCGCCCCTGCCCAATATGAAACCATCCCCCAGAACGCACCGAATACAACACCAACAGCACGTAGGAAGAAAACCCAAAATGTACCACCCACGGAGGGTTCCATACAAAGAATACAGACGAAACCAACCCATGCACCTTTATAATCCATATACCAATGCCTTAATTTAGGTACAAACATAGGGAAAGAAGACATCATTAAAGCAACTGCTACTTGGAACCCAAAAATGAAATGCGATTTAGATCTTCTACAAAAATCATTTACCCATATAAATACATTTAGCATTCTTTCTCTAAAACCAATTGTGATCTTTTCTTGTGTCGTTCTCTCTCCTCTTGTTGTAGGAAGAAGATATTTATCTGTGGAGATACTTGCTCTATGTGTAGTTGTCTTTTGCATTAACAAATCTTCTTCTTCCACATTTGGTCGTCTAGCGACCACTTCTGCTCGTTTATTATAATGAATAACACCCTTTAAAGAGTCATTTTCTGTTACATTAATGGTATTACCAGCATACCATTTTCTCAATGATTTGAAATTCTTTAAGAAAGTAAACCAGACACGTTTACCACGGAGCCAACCTTTCCTTTCTTGAATTTGTCTATCTAAAAAAATTTCCTTAGCAACATCTGTTAATTTTATAGTCTCTTGAGAAATTTCTTTTAAATTCATCAAGAAAGATGAAAATAAAAACATTTCATCATTGGGGTTTAACAAATCTTTATTAATATTCAGCAATTCCATTCTAAAGGTCTCGTTAAAATTTTCTAATTCCAATTTCAATTCTTCAATACTTTGGTCAATTAGTTCCATAGAAGGTAAACCTGATTTATCTGAAACGATTGGATCAATGTCTTCCGCTTTGAAACATTTATTTTGAAACACTCTATTTAATTTCACATCATATGAATATGCTAATAATATATTAACATGAAAGATACATTTACTCAATTGTTGATGTAACTTGAAAATCGGTAATCTTAAATGATCAATCACGAGTAATAATTTATTAGCGTCAGCAAATTTAATTTCTTTCTCATTATGTAAACAGACATTATTCTCTAAGGGTTCAGTGTTTTCCCTTCCTAATAATATAAATTGTAACTGGCATGCATTAATAAGCCCGTTAATATAAACGGATAATCTTTTATAATTTTCTATGACACTTTGAATCTTATATGGAGACACATATGAATATGAGATTTCATACATACATTCTTGTAAGACTAAGTGACAATTAGTAATATTTTTTGACACCATAATTTTAAATTTTAATAATGTTGATAGAGTCACAATCTTGGTCTCATATAAAGATGATGACATATCCTCGATATCTAATGAAATAAAAAATTTAATGGATTCATTCATATCTTTATGAATTTCATTTAGTGCATCAATGGTAGCATTACCTAGATATGTACTACCAAATTCAGGGAATAAGACAATATTCCAAAACAAAGACATTGCTATCCCCATATAAAAGGGAGTACTAAATGTCTTGGCAATGACACCATAATCCTCTGTAGTCGATGCTAAAAACGTGAAATGAACTACAAGAAACAATGGGAACACTATTGCAAAATAATGATGTGATACAGATCTCATCCATCCATGGAAGAAAAGCATAAAAGTTTCAAAAACGGCTAAGATGGCTAGACCAGCTTCATATCTTTTAAAATTATGTTCATATTGCTGCGTTTCTGCCATAGTTCTCCATGTGGGACCAATACATTGCATTGCAATAAATCTACCAAATAAGGCATATGCCAAACCGAAGATAAGACCTGTGGTACAATATATGGCACCTTGAATAGTAGCACTAACTCTTCTCCCCGGATGAACAATAACTGATATTAACGGCAGCATCACAGGCTCTGTACCAATACGAGTCCTAATTTGTGGGATTAGACAAAAAATTAAAGCACATGTGGAGTTCACTGTGGCTTTAAACATTCTTTGTGCCAATATTCGGTCTATAGGGATATATTTCTTCCATAGTCGGATTATTCTATTAATCCTTGGATTTTGTTCTAGAGTATTCATGATTTGTTAAGAACACATTCGATAGTAGTTGTATGCTTTTAGTTTGTGTATGTGTTTGTGTTTATATATGCTCTTGAGACTAGTCTGGAAAGTTTCCTTCCCTTTGAATAATTTCAGATCTGATTTCAAGTTAAATATTGAATTATTGAAAGGAAAAGAAAGACCATAACCACATAAAGTAGGGTTTTCAGTAAGAGATCCAGAGAGAGTTGAGAGCAATTTTCAAGACAGAATCCCTTCAAAAGATTGCAGAAACATTGACAATTATCCTTAAAAACAGTGTAGTAAATAATATGTTATATGTTGATACTTTACTATATAATTTGTTGTCGGTGATAAGTAACGGAAGAGAAAAGAGGGAGAAAACTCAGTATCTTTGGTAGTTATTATTATTATTATTATTATTGTTGTGGTAATTAAAGTTACCTTGGCCTTGACCTTGGCCATACTCGTTGTATCCTCCTTGTTGGTACTGGTTACTATTATTATTGTTGTTGTTACCATGACCAGAATTCTTGTTATCTCCACTCAGGTAAGAGCTTGCCATAGAAGCAAGAGTAGAGGTCCATGAGGAACCTTGTTGCTGCTGTTGTTGTTGATGCTGCTGAGGTTGTTGTTGGTATTGAGAGCTCTCATAGTAATTATTGTTACTATTATTATTTTGGTTACTATAATTGCCATAGTTTTGTTCATGTAGTTGCTGTGGTTTATTCCCGCCACTCATATATGAACTGGCCATAGAAGCCAAAGTAGATCCTAACCCTTGATTAGAATTACCACCATTATGCCCATAATTTTGGTTATCATTACCATATTGATTATTGTTATTATAGTTGGATTGCTGCTGATTATAACCCTGTTGCTGTTGCTGGCCTGATTGGTTATTAGAGCTCATATAAGAGGAAGCCAAAGCTGCTAAACTAGCAAATGAACCCCCATTACTATGTTGCTGTTGCTGTTGCTGTTGTTGTTGGTTAGATCCGGAAAAGAACTGAGATGCTAACGAAGCCAATCCGGCACTCCCCATGGAAGCAGGAGCACTTTGTTGTTGCTGTTGACCACCAAACATATTCATTACTGAGCCTAAATTAAACCCGCCACCACTTTGATTGTTACTGGAACTACCATGGGACATTAAAGTGGCTAACAATGCCAATTTCCCTAATTGGGACTGAGATGAGCCATTATTACTACTTAAAAAAGTGTTCATTAATGTAGATTCCATACCACGGCTACCAGAACCACCACTAGAATTACCAATAATATATTCTGCAATCTTACGAATTAAAGATTCGATACTTGACATTTGCTTTTCACTAGGGTTTGCACTTGCAGCTTTAGTCAAATTGGCTACTGCTTCGCCGTGCTCCCCGTTTGAAAAATAGTTTTCTGCCTTTTGAATGTAATTATCCACGTCAGACATCCTTGCCTTGATATCTTTCTTGTTGTTTCTTGTGGGTGTTGCCTTTAAAAGTGACCTTTAATTGCGATGACCTTATTTTTTGGTTTCAAATTTGGTTTTTCTTGCAATAAAACAGTGAAAAATTCCTCGAGAGATCTTAAAGAGAGGTAGATAGAGTGACAGAGTGACAGAGGAAACCACAGATAGAGCAGTATTAATAATGTTACCACACAGATCAAACGAGGAGATTTTTAGATACAAACAAAAGATTGGATGTTTGATTCAAATACCGAACATTGGACGTGGTCAATTGAAATTTGTTGGATCTGTGGATAATAAACCTGGTTATTATGCCGGTGTAGATCTATTGGCACCCATTGGGAAGAATAATGGGACCTTCAATGGGAGAAGATATTTTAATACTGAGTACCCCAAAAGTGGTCTTTTCATTCAACTGCCTAAAGTGGCACGTATTATTGATGAAGCTGATCCTTCAACATCTCAATCGCCATCATCAAATAATGGGAGCAGAAGAAGTACGTTAGGTGGACAAGAAAGTGATACGGTGAGAAGGATAAGTGGTGGTATTAGGAGGAGTGAGCTTCGTTTGAGTCATCACCCTATGGATAATATTAGAACACCCACACCCACAAGAAATGTTTCTATGACACAACGAGTTAGTTCTATTGATCGTCATCCCATGGGGAATGTTATGGCACCTGGAGATATTGATACTGATATGGGAGGCACTACTCCAGGGAGAAATAATGTTAATAGTGATGATAATAATGTTCAACTGATAAAAGAATATGAATTGAAATTAGAGAAACAAAATCGTAAATTATTAGAATATGAAAGATTACTAAATGATCAAAGAGTAGTATTGGAAGAGATTCAACCTACAATAGATGAATATGATAAACGTGTTAATGATTTGGAATTAGAGAGAAACACTTTAAAGGAGAAATTACAAGAAAGTCAATTAGAATTTGATAAACAGTTGACATATTTTGAAACTGAGAATAAACAATTAACCGATGTGGTAAGCCAATTGCATGAAGATTTACGGGCTAATGAGGAATACATTCAACAACAGGCAGCAGCTGTAGCAGCTGCGGCGGTAACATCCTCAGATACAAATGTTAATGTGGATGCATTACAATCACAAGTAGAAATCTTAACCAAATATAAACAAGATATGGAGAATGCTAAGGTAAAATGGAATAAGGAAAGAGATCAATTGAAAATGCATAATGAATCCTTGAGTAAAGAATACCAGAATTTGAACAAAGAATTTATGATGTCGCTTTCTAATAGCAGTACTGGGCAAGACGATAATAATGACACAAATGAGGTGCTAACAAAAGAAAATGAAACCTTAAAGAATGAATTGCAGTTGTTGAAAGAGAAGCTTTCACAAATGGAATCTGGTAGTCAATCTATACCACCATACGTCCCACCTTCAAAAGTGGATGCTACTGCGGGCAGAGAATTATGGTGTTCATTGTGTGAAAAGTCCGGTCACGATCAAGTAGATTGCCCATATCAATACGAAGCATCAAATCGTCCACATACCAGCAATAACCATGCCAATACTACTGATTCTATAACGGGCACTCACCAACAATATTACTGATCTCACACGAAGCCCTCCCATTAACATAGCTTGTGATATTAGATAGAATACAAGATATATAACGTAACATAATGATAATTAATTGCTACACCCTCCCTATTTTTTTTTTTTTTTGGTAAGCTCTTAACACGGGAAGGTATCTGCTTTCCTCAATGAGTCAGCCCAATTGCCTTTGTGAAGTTGTACGGATAGTGTTGTCTTATTTTGTTTACTTTTGAGTAGGTTGACTCTGTCCTTATTTTATTTCGGTTAATATTTAATTAAATTTAAAAATTAATTAATTGATTTGAAATTTTTCACTCAAAGAACAACAGAATTGCGTAGGAAATGGCTTGCTATCACTCAATTGATACCAGAGATTGGTCGATTCGGATTCATTGACCGCAGTTTGTTGTCGATGTGTTTCTTCTTTTCCATTTTGAGTCACTCCCCGAAACTCTGTTCTTCTTCGCTAACGCATTTATAATTCTTAATGTCATACCATTTCGCAATGAATGAGTAATCCTACCTTTGTGTTCTTTGTTACAGATCCATCTTTTAAATGTGTCGTGCTTTTACTTCCCTTAATGGGTGTGCAATTCGTTCTCTTGTGTGGCTATCTTCATCTTGCAAATTTTTAATATAAATGTTTCTTCCAGTGATTACTTTTTTTAAGCTTCTTGCTTTAAAAGGTTCTTCTTATTCTCCCTCCTTGTCTTTTACCAATTCCTTCTTCAATCCCTCCAAACAACATTTACAAACATGACATATCCTGTCCTACCATTATTTGGTGCCGATTATAAAGATACTCTTTCCAACAAACCATTTTTAGCTTTGACTCAAAGAGCTGTAGTGGATACCACTCAATTGACTTCCGTGGATTCCATCAAACAATTTGTTAAGGACACTACACAACAATTCAGTGCTATTAGTGTGCTAGTTAAGGATGCTAACCAATTTACTGAAGATCAATTCATTGAATTATTAAATGGTGGTATTTCTAGCATTTTCACCTCTGTGACATTACCAAATTTTACCTCTATTCCACAAGAAAGAATTGTTTCTACTATTCCAACTATATTAACTCCAACTGATGAAATCACTTTAGAATCATTCACTACTGCTCTTCTCAATGGAGTGAAAACTGATAGAACAGATCGTCTTTTCACTACTTTAGTAGTCGACGATCACGATAGAACTTTAGGTCTAGTTTACTCTTCACAAGAATCTATTGCATTGGCCGTAGAAAGACAAGTCGGTATCTATTACTCTCGTTCTAGAGATGGTATTTGGGAAAAAGGTGCCACTTCTGGTAACACTCAACGTTTATTAGCCATTGATATCGATTGTGATGGTGATGCTTTAAAATTCATTGTCGAACAAAAGGGTGATGGTTTCTGCCACTTGAATACTGATTCTTGTTTTGGTAATTTCAAGTATGGATTACAAGAATTACAAGCTTTATTACAAGATAGAAAGGCCAATTCTGTTGAAGGTTCGTACACTAATAGATTATTTAATGATTCTGTCTTATTAAATGCTAAGATTAATGAAGAGGCTGAAGAATTGACTGATGCAAAGAGTAAAGATGAAATTGCTTGGGAAGCTGCGGATCTTTTCTATTTTGCCTTGACTAAATTAGTCGCTAATGATGTCTCATTAGCTGATGTTGAAAGAAATTTAGCTGCTAAACACTTAAAGATTACTAGAAGAACTGGTGATGCTAAGGCTAAATATTTAGCCAAAGAACAAGAAAAGACTAAAGAGGAAGAAGTTGAAATTGATGTCAATGCCCCAATCCATTTACATGTAGTAAAATCCAGTGATCTTGAAGGTGTCACTAAAGCTGTCACTAGACCTATTCAAAAGACTGCCGATATTATGCACTTAGTTAACCCAATTATTGAAAATGTTAGAGGTAAAGGTGACAAGGCTTTACTTGAATACACTGACAAATTTGATGGTGTTCAATTAAAAGAACCGGTATTAGAAGCTCCATACCCAGAAGAATATTTCGAAGGCTTAACTCAAGAAATGAAAGATGCTTTAGATTTATCCATTGAGAATGTTCGTAAATTCCATGCTGCACAGTTACAAACTGAACCATTAGTTGTGGAAACACAACCTGGTGTTGTTTGCTCTAGATTCCCAAGAGCCATTGAAAGGGTTGGTTTATATATTCCAGGTGGTACCGCCATTTTGCCAAGTACCGCTTTAATGTTAGGTGTTCCAGCACAAGTAGCTGGTTGTAAAGAAATTGTCTTTGCTTCTCCACCAAGAAAGTCTGATGGTAAGGTTTCCCCAGAAGTTGTCTATGTTGCTGCTAAGGTTGGTGCTTCTAAGATTGTTCTTGCTGGCGGTGCTCAAGCTGTTGCTGCAATGGCTTATGGTACTGAATCTGTTCCAAAGGTCGATAAGATTTTAGGTCCTGGTAATCAATTCGTTACTGCTGCCAAGATGTATGTTCAAAATGATACTCAAGCTTTATGTTCTATTGATATGCCTGCCGGTCCAAGTGAAGTGTTAGTGGTAGCTGATGAAAATGCTGATGAGGATTTTGTTGCTGCTGATTTACTATCACAAGCTGAACACGGTATTGATTCTCAAGTCATTCTTGTTGGTGTTAACATTAGTGCTGAAAAGGTCACCAAGATCCAAGAATCTGTCAATAGACAAGCTCTACTATTACCAAGAATCGATATTGTCCGTAAATGTATTGCTCACAGTACTATTATTCTTTGTGAAAGTTACGAAGAAGCCTTTGAAATGTCTAATAAATATGCACCAGAACATTTAATCTTACAAATTGAAGATGCTGAGAAATATGTTGATTTAGTTGAGCATGCTGGTTCTATCTTTGTTGGTGCTTACACACCAGAATCCTGTGGTGATTATTCCAGTGGTACTAACCATACTTTACCAACTTATGGTTACGCTAGACAATACAGTGGTGCTAACACAGCTACATTCCAAAAATTCATTACATCACAAAATGTTACTCCAGAAGGCTTAGATAACATTGGTAAAGCTGTTATGTGTGTTGCCAAGAAGGAAGGTTTAGACGGCCACAGAAACGCTGTTAAGATTAGAATGAGTAAATTAGGTTTAATTCCAAGTAATTTTGAATAGAGTTATTCCTCGACTGTTATGCCACTTATGACCAAATTTTTTACCATATATAAAAAGCTTTTTTCTATAGATTATATTATTAACTGATGATTATTTTAGTGTTATTCCAGCAAATGTTTTTATTTGGTTTGATTATAGACCAACTATTTTGTAATGATGATTCAAGACTCTTTTTTTCTTTAAAATGAGGAAACTCTTATCAGCGGTTAAAAGGAAGCAACACACTCAAAACAAGATTCCGAATCATACAGGGTATGAAGGCTAGTATTAAAAGCAAGATGAATAATATTGGTGCCAGGTTTATTTTCAAACGTGGAATCTCTCATTCAAGAACTGCCTCAAAAAGAAGTTCCCAAACGTTATTACCCCCTTTACAATTATATAGAAATATACTCCGTGCACATCGTCAATTACCTGGTGTACAACGATCCTTGGGGGATACCTATGTGAAGAGTGAGTTTAAGCTGCATAAAAATATAGATAACCCATTACATATAGTGGGATTCCTGGCAAGTTGGCAAGATTATTTGAAATTGATAAATAATGGGAACTGGCAAGCTGGTTCACTTTCGAGACAGACTTTCGAGAAAATGTCACCAGATCAAGTGGTACAACTTTACGAGTTGATGAAAGAATCAGAACGTGTTAAGAAGGACTATAAGTAGTGCAGTGATGGGTTGCAAATCCTCTTGTAAATACAAAACAAACAAATAAACAACCAAGATTTATATCACATTCCCATTACTTCAAAGTTAAGTATTCTAATTACTACTGCTACTACTCCATTATTCACCTCTAATGATGTTATTCTCCGTGGTCATTGGAATCCTGGAAATCACGTGACTTTTTGACTAAATTGGAACAAAATTTTTCATTAAATTTAATGCTGAAATAAGCAATACATTTTGCATTGGTTAGACCTATCGTCAAAAAGAGTGTATTTATATCTACTAGACAGATCTGTTAGACTGTCAGAAAAACATCGCATCACATAAGATTTTAACAAGATGGTCCACGTTGATTCCATGAAAAATGGTTTCTTAGTTATACCGTTCAAACTACCAGAACATAAAGTTCTTTCCAAACCTCAGAATAGTAAAGATAAGACACCTGCCTGTCACTACATGTTCATGAAAAAGCATCAATCTAAAGAAGAAAGTGAATCCAACTGTATCTTCCTTGTCAACATACCCTTATTGACAAGTGTAGATTCGATGAAGACAGTGATAAAAGACATATGTGAAAAATATGATACTGTTTCTCATGTGGAAGATTTACTATATAATGATGAATTTGGTCTTAATGATGTTAACCTTTCTAAACTTACCTCCGATTTAATGTCTGTTCCAGATGATGTAACAGAAGCTAGATTTACTCCAAGAAATACTGCATTACTTAAATTTGTGGATCAATCAAGTGTAAATAATTGTTGGAATGCTTTAGTTAAATATTCTACCATTGAAGATACCAAAAATTTAATTGATTGGAATTATAATACTCCTTCTATTTCTACATTTATTAATTTCTATAAACCTATTGATTTGGATTATTTGAAAGATGATGTTCATTCTCATTTGGCCATTTTCGAACAGCGTGAACAAGAAGCTCAAGAAGAAGTTCAAGGTACAATTGTTGATGAAGATGGGTTCACTTTAGTTGTTGGGAAGAATACCAAGTCTTTGAACTCTATAAGGAAGAAGATCTTGAAAAAGAATCCATTGACTAAATATCAAGCAAAGACTAAACCAGTCACCATGGCTGATAAGAATGCAAAGAAAGATTTCTATAGATTTCAAGTTAGAGAAAGAAAGAAACAAGAAATTAATCAATTATTGAATAAATTCAAAGAAGATCAAGAAAGAATTAAGGTCATGAAGGCTAAAAAGAAATTCAATCCATACAGAAGTACTTAATTAAATCATAAAAACTCATCAAGTCATCTAGTCATCCAATCATCAACATGCACATTTCTCCTATTTATATATGCAATCATATTTAAATAAATATAAATATCAAATCATATGTATACTATTATCATCACTATAAGATTTTAAAGTCTGCCACCGGGAGTAACATCTTCACTGTTTGAGAACATTTCTCCAGATTGAAGTTCTTCAAAATCACCACGTCGTCTTAACATAATGGTTGGATGTAGCCCTTGTTGTTTCAAATTCTTAAACACAATCACTGGATTTTCACTAGCTTCTAAGATTCTTTCTTGATCACCATAGCCAATGACAAGAACATACTGTCGCCAATCTTTATCATTTAAATTGTGTCTTCTCATTGCACTTTTCAATATCTTTTCACTTGAATCATCCTTAGAGGCACGTAATTGTTTTAAAGCTTCGTTATGTGTAGAAGAAGATGGTTGCTGTTGGTTAGATATGGATTCTTTACTAAAATTATTCCTTGATGGAGAATGAGGTGATTCTATAGTTTGTTGTTCCAATCTTCTTTGACTCACCGACTCGGGTAATTTGGGTGTATATGTTCTCTTGCTTGAACTGGCCCGACTTATCTTGGGTCTTAGAGTCCCTTCTTCATTATCTCTTGAATTAATGTCTTTTAATGGATCTGTACTCTTCACCAAATCCAAGATCTCCATTCTTAATTGGGTATATTGTGATTGATAATCTTGTAATTTGGATGACACTGTAGTATACAGATTATTCAATACTATTGTCATATTTTCTTGCTCATGGTTTAGCGGTTCTTCCTTCTCGGGAATGTTATCCTTTAATTTATTTATCATTATCTTAAATTGTATAGCCTGTTGCAACCCCTTTGAGTCATCGCATAAATCTTTACAATCTTCTAAAGTCAATTCTGACAATAAATCACCAGTAATATCATTGTCCCGAATATTCTGACATAATTGATCATCTTCTTCAATGTGTGGGGATGTTACACACCATTTGACAACATCATCCACGGTCCATTTACAATATTCAGAAGAATTGACAGATTGTAATGTAGAAATTTGACTAGATTGACCCGAGTCACTGTTGGGAGGGCCAGCATCCTCCGTAACAGATGGATTTATATCACTCATTTTTTCTCTCCTCGATTTTATATGATTCCAACACCTGTTGTTCGAATAATATTCTTTTCCTAAGCAATTCCGAAACCTACACTTTTATTTGCTTTCACTAAGTGGTATATTATCCTGGTTGGTTTGATCTATAAATACAATTATAACTTGTCTCAGCGACAGAATTCAATAATTTTTCACTTTTCGTTATTCATAAGGCTGTGAAAATTACAAGAACCGTTGCAAGAATAAGGTAACTGAAGGTAGCGATGACTACTTGTTTAAAGAAAGATGCTAACAAGAACACTCTTAACGTCTAAAACTGGTAACAAATTAATAAGAAACGCTTTATTTACCACTATGTCTACTCAAAACAAATGGAACCCTGAACTAACCCCCGATCAACTGTATGTGTTGAAGAATAAAGGAACAGAAAGACCAAACACTGGGAAGTATTTACATCACAAGGGCACGGGTATATATTCTTGTGCTAATTGTCATGCACCTTTATATGCCAGTGGGGCCAAATTTGAATCTGGGTGTGGTTGGCCTGCTTTCTATGAAGAAATTAAACCAGATGCTTTAAAATATATTAAAGATGACTCGATGGGGATGACTAGAACAGAGATTTGTTGTAATAATTGTGGGGGCCATTTAGGTCATGTCTTTGAAGGAGAAGGTTGGAAACAACAATTGGGTATCCCTAAAGATGTAAGACATTGTGTTAATAGTCTTTCTTTAGATTTTAAGAAGGGTGCAAATAACTAAGTAATAAAAATACAAAGAAGGTTATAACAGTTAATATAAGTTAGTTAATGAGTTATATAATAACGAAAGTTTAATTTTACAGTTCTTTAATAGTGGAGTTATTCAAAATTGGTTGTGATCACCGAATGGATCATTAGTAGAATCTTGAGAGAACGAATTTTGTCTTCTTGTTTGTTGAGGTCTTTGAACACTTGGATGGGTATTAACAGTCCAGCCATTATCGTACCCACTATCATCAGAGTCTTCGTGGTCGTCGTCATCAGATTCATAATTTGCAAGACTATCTCCTTCCTCTACTTCTGCATCATCATCGCTTGTATAGCTCTCTTCTTCATCATCTGGTTGAGATTTATTATCGTATTGAGTTAAAGCCTTCACTAATTCGTCATTAGCATGTAATAAACTACCCAAGAATTCACCTTCAGTGACCAATTGTAAATATCTTAGCACTTTTCTTCTAATGGTTCTTGCCTGGATAAATTTGGCAGTAGCATCTTCATCATCCATGGCATTTACACCGGATGGTAAAACCACTAAAGCATTTTCTAAAGCAATGGCAGCTGCTAAAGCATTACTAATAATCACTTGAATCTTTGGACCCTCTTTCTTCATATCAATCACTGGAATTCTATATTTAGCATCAGCTCTATTTCTTGATTGAGTTGGACCACTATATTGATAAACAGATTCATCTGCACTATCATTCATAAAATTACTCTTTGTACGTCTTTTTGTGGATTTCTTCTTGGTAACTTTATTCATCTTATTATCTCTTACATAATCGTATAAGTTTAAGATGGATTCATAAGTACGTTTAGATTCATAATGTCTAGATCTAATAAAATCATACCAATCCATTAAAGCAGATCTAAGATATTTGATTGTCTTCCCCGGGTAAGGTTTACCATTCCCATCAGATTTTTGATTTAATGCAATAATAGTTAATCTTTCCATTAATTTAGAGTCATTAAAGACAATACCAAACTTCAAACCTTTAATAATTAATAAATTTAATAGTTGTAATGATCTTAATTGTTGTATATCATTCCCCCATTTTAATTTTTTTCTTATACAACGTGCAGTTTCTTCCTGATTTAAAGTGTATTGATAGTCATTATTATCATATTCAATGGGGTCTCTAATTAATCTAACTATGGACCCCAATTCACCTTCTAATGAATAATCAGGGGATGATACAATTTTATAGATGGTATCTGTGATAGCCGTACGTGGATGATCTTTTAAGAATCCCATCCCCACCATTTTTTCTCGCTTATTTAATTGTTTGTGTAGTTTGTAATTTTAGTGTACTTTTCCTATAATAACTTTAGTTTAATACCGGTTTGACGACACTGTCCAATGTCTCAATTACCTATAAATTATGCAGGGTTGTTGTTTATCAGAAATCTTTAAATTTCATGAACCTTGCAGATTGGAAAAAAAAGAAAAAAGACACCAACCCTAGGGCTGCAATTGGGAATTTTTAAAAGTTGCAAAATCAGTTAGGGTCAGTAAATACAAGATTTGGAAATACCAATACCTCAGTTAGGGCATAAGTACCTCTTTTTTAAATATGAACCACCCTTTAATTTGATTACGTAAGAAGTAGGGCTTGAATTTCGAAACGAAGTGACCACATTTTTTCATATAAATACTATTGTGAAAATACGGATAAGAGCTTTTAAAGGGCAATCTTGTTGCTTTCTTTTGACACATCCGCATTGATATTAAACTGTACCTTTACAATTTATTTCAAAGTGTTCAAATCAATTCTTAGAACAAGTTTACCTCACAAGTCATTGGCTTTAAAATCAAGATTTTATAACTTACATAAAAATTATTATTCACAAATGGTCTCTCAAGCTACTATTAACCACGTTAAAGAATTAATTGGTGAAAAGGACATTTTCGTCGCTTCTAAGACATATTGTCCCTATTGTCGTGCTACTTTAAAGACTCTTTTCAAAGACTTAAATGTTCCTGAATCCAAGGCTATTGTTCTTCAATTAGATGAAATGGATGATGGTGCTGAAATTCAAGAAGCTTTAAGAGAAATTACTGGTCAAACAACTGTACCAAACACTTTTATTAAAGGTCAACATATTGGTGGTAATGACAGTTTACAAGCTTTAAAGAATTCTGGCAAATTAGATACCTTATTGAAACCAATCGTAGCTTAATTATTATGTTCGTAAATATTTATATATTAGGTTTATAATTCTTTCATGAAATGATATAAGAACAAAAAGTACAATCATACTTTTTTTTAATACCAGGAATCTTTCCCATGTTCGTTATTCTCTTCTTCACTGTCTTCTTCACTGTCTTCTTCACTGTCTTCTTCACTCTCAGTTTGATTCTCATCTTCACCTTCTAAATCCTCAGCAATAGTAAATGCGGCATATGCTTCATCAACCCATCTACTACCATAAAATTGTGTCACACCCAATAAATTTTCACGTCTCTTTCTTAAATCACTTTCTCTCCTGTTATAACTGTAATTATTTGGTCTCTCTTTCTTGGGTATTTTACTTTTAGCACCAGCAGGATATTTATTTAGTTTAATAAATTCTATTACTGCAGCAATGTCTGACATTGGAATATTATATTTAAATTTATTTCCTGGTGAAACCATATATGAATTATCATATTCAAAATTCTTATGCATAATAATATCCTCTTGTTTTTGTAAAGCTTGTATCTTCTTATACATATGTCTTAAATCGTCCAACCTTTTATTTTCTCTAAATTTATAATTACCAATGGTTAATATTAATTGTAAAGTATAATATGCATCATTACCAGCATTATGCATAAATGAATGTGGAATATTGTATAATTTTAAATTCTTGCCCAAATTACCATATAGATCACCATACAAGATTTGATGAAATTTACCAGTATCAATAATGTATGTAGTATCATCAGTCTCTTGTGGTTGATATCTATATGAAATATCTTTCATCTTTGTTGGGAATTTAATATTCATAGCTTTTAACCAAGTAATATCATTAGACATACCATGTCCAACAAAACAACGACCCCATGTTTCATCCTCTTTTGTCTTAGGGACCATATAATAATTGATTAAAGATTGGATAAAATCAACACATTTTTCATATGGCAAGATTAAAGATTCACCTAATAGATAACAATCTTTAATATCAGTTAAAAATGTTTTGTTTCTTAAAGTGAAAAATTCTGAAACAATCAAATGATAATTATGTAAGATTGGTGTAGCGAGACCATATTCTAATAAATTTTCTCTTGGATCATATATTGAGATACCAATCTCGGTAATAATATTTTGATTTGATTCAAACCCTTCAATATCTAAAGCAAATAATATAGAATTTCGACGTGATATGGTTAGAATGGTCTTTTCTATATATCTCCAATTATCCAATTGTGCTTCAATATGAGGAGGTACTTCTTCCTTATTTATATCATCGTTTTTCGAAGTAACCAGTTTAAATAAAGTTAAATTCGAATATAATGGATTTGTTAGGTCTTCAGTTTCATTGATTGGTATACTGGGGTATGATCTATGTACCTGGATACTTTTTAAAGTTTCGACATGATTTCTATTTGTATCACTCATAAATTTTGTATGGCATTCTGAAACGTAGGATAAATATGCATGAATATTAGTATTTAATGTTGGGTTGTTCACTAATGGGATAAAACGTAAATCTTCAAAATATTCTACATCATCATGTAAAAAAGATGGTGTACCTTCAACTATTTCAAGAAAATTAAATGGTTCAGGCATTTTCATAAATTGTAAAGGTGGAGTGGAATCTTTTTTGACAGAAGATCGGTCCTTTTGATCTCTAGCATCACCTCTTTTAAATCTGGCCTTCTCTTTACGCATTGCTTCAGCTCGTAATTTTCTATCTTCAGCCACAAGTTTAACATTACGTGCTACCTCAACACTATGGGTAAACATTTCATCCCATTCTTCTTCAGGGATATCATCAAGATTATTAACCGAATTAATACCTAAATGCTCCATCATACCAGTCAAATACTGTATGACAGTCTTATCGAGCTTCCTAACATTTGAATTCTTAAAACCAGAAGAATTTTTTCCTGACTCGTTCTTAACATGTTCCCTGGTCATTATAACAATCTATTACCTCCTCTACTTCTTTTGAACCATCCCCAGACCTAAAACCAGTCTCGAGAAGTTCATATCCCACTTTCTAAAACTCATCTCATCGCTATTATTGTCACTAAAAACGGCTCGCCTGGAATTTTTCAACCCACGCAAAAAAAAAAAAAAATCAAAAATGTCGAAAAATTGAAATTTCAGCTTTTTTTTTGTCGAAGCTCATCGATTTTTTTTTTTTCAACGAAGACATTGCTATTTAGTATATGATATTTATATAGTGTGTTCCGTAGAAATTTGATCTTGACACTTGTGTATTCAATTACGTAGAGTGAGTGAAAGAAAATAAGAAAGAAGCAAGTCAAGGAAGAAATTAAAATGTCTGCTGTCACTGAATCTGCCGTACAAGAAAATACTCCTGTTGTTGAACAACAATTGAAAAATGCTGAAACTCCAATGGAAAATAAGAAAGAATCTTCTGTCCCACCAGCAAATTTGATTCCTGCTCCAATTCCAACTTCTTCTCCTTGGAAAGCTGTGAATAATGATATTCCAACTACTTCTCTTTCAGTGGAAGATTTTGACTCTATGAAGAGAAAGAGTCCTACTTCTTCTATTAAATCTAATACTTCTACCAAATGGGTCCCAATTAAAGCTTCTATTACCGTCTCTAATAAGAACAAGAGTAACAGCAATAACAGTAATAACAATAACAGTGGGAAAAGACATGGTAACAGTAAACATAAACAAAATAATAACTCTAGAAAGAATAAGAAAACTACTGGTCCAGCCAAAAAACAAGAAAAGACCGAGTCTACTGAAGATTCTACTGTGACTACCGAAGAAACTAATACCACTGCCACCACTGAAGGTGAATCTACCACCCCAGTTGAAGGTTCTGAACAACCACAACAACAGCATCATAAACAGCATAAAAGATTTAACAACAAACATCATCATCAGCATAACAATACCAACAACAATAACAATACTAGAAAATTCCAAAATAATAATAGACAACCACAACAAAATGGATTCAATCCAAGATCTAATAATCCAAATTTCCGTCATAATAATAATAATCAAAAGCATCGTAATTTTAGACCACAACAAATGGCTCAATTATATTCCATGTTATATCCATTACATTACTCTATGATGGCTGTCAACAGTGTAGCTAGACAAATTGAATATTATTTATCAGATGAAAATTTAGCTAAAGATGATTATTTAAAACAGAACTTATCTAAAGATGGGTACGTTCCATTATCACTTCTATCCAAATTTTATAGATTATTGAATATGTCCTTTGGTGGTGATTTAAATATTCTTATGGCTGCTTTAAGAGAAATTGTTGCAAATGAAAATGCTACAGTAGAAGTTATGAAAGGTGAACAAATTATTAAACCGGTTGAAAATGAAGAGGTTACACCAGAAGAAGAACAACAGCCAAAAGAAGTAAATGAAAATGAAGAACAAGTTGAAAAGGAAGTTACTGAACCATCTCCATTAACTCAATATTTCATTCGTTCAAAACAATGGCAACAATGGGTTCCAGAAAATCCAAAACTCGAAATTGAAGTTCATCAAACTTTATCAGGTTCTGATCTAGATGAATTCATGTTAAAAGTGGTAAATGTCCCACATCATCACCATCATCATCATGCTCATCGTAACCAACATAACAACGACAACCAACCACAACAAGAAGGTGAACAAACAGAAACTACTCCAGAAACTACCACAGAAGCTCCTGCTTCCACTGAAGAAACTACTGATTCTGAAAAATCAATTCCAGTTGAAGAAGCCACCAAGGAAGAATCTGTCCCAATTGAAGTTAACCAATCCTCATAATTCATATGATAATATTTTATCCATTATCTCTACACTTACCGTCTATTTTTTTTTCCACTTCCCATTCCATATATCATTAATTTACTTAATACTCACTCATATACCACATGACAATAATCACAAGACAGATATTTTTAACATCTGTATAATAAATAAATCAAGAATGATGAAATTATTAAGAAGAACGAAAGAAAGTTATTAACACATGGAGTTCTCAAATACATTTAGGAAGTTACAACGAATAGAATAATGATATATTTGAGAACTTCACTTTTTTGTACAGTTTTTTTTATTTCTTCATCCATTTGATTATAATGTATCATATCTTTACCAACCTAAGCACTAAGTGGGTTTTTTTTTTATTATAATTTTTTTTAGCCAAAGATTCTTATTCATTTAAGAGTCCAAACTAATGTCATGTTATTATTAAAATTTTTTTTGCCTTTATATATATAATAATATATATATATGTATATATCTTTAACCACATACTTTTTTAGAATTAATTTAACTCATTTAGCCATCTCGTTTAGGTAATCATGGTGTTATTTATTATTATTCCTAATTGGTGACACTTTTAATTTATTATTACCGCATTTGTAAGAACATCCCAAAATTTATTGTTTAAAGAAATTAAAGGCTTTGAAAGTTGTACAAGACATCGAGAACTTTAAGGAACCAAAAACCCTCGTTATAAACCGAGAAGGGTAATGGATTGTGGAGCTGGTCTCTTTATTAATTAGACTTTATATATAGCGTTTGTGGATCTTTTTGCTTCTGCTGCCTTTTAGTGTTATTTTATCACAATGGAGTACGGATCCATCCCTCAAGAAGAAGAAGTTCCAATGACAGAACAACAACGATTATCGTATACACAATTACTTCGAAAGAATGTCAAAGGTTGGTATTTTTACTGTTTTTCTAGTGAACCATTCATTGTATCCGCTGTATCGACATATATTCCATTATTATTGGAACAATATGCCAGAATTAATGGTGTGCAGGTGATAAATCATTCTACTCCATGTAAAAGTTCAGATGAGGAATGTGTATTACCTTTATTTAATCACAGGTTATTTGTGGATACATCGAGTTTCCCACTTTATACCTTTTCATTATCTGTGTTAGTACAAACATTTGTTGTTATTACAGTCTCTGGGATTGTCGATAGATGGAATTCTGTTAAATTAAAGGGGAATGTTTTAGTGATGTTCTCTATAATTGGTGGTATATCAACACTTTTAATATCACAATTAAATTCTACTCAAATATATTCTTTACCCCTATTGTATATTATTGCCAATTCCTGTTTTGGTGTTATTAATGTGGTAGGGAATTCTTTATTACCCACTTTTGTCAATGGATTAATACAAGTTAAAGATAGTGGTGATGGTGATGATGAACAAGTGTTAACAGAAGAAAAATTGACTAACATGATTAGTGGTCGTGGTGCAAGTTTAGGTTATTTAAGTGCTCTTGTGGTTCAAATTGTGTCAATGTTTCTTGTTAATAGTAGTAAATCAAAACAAGATATTCAAGTAGCAGTGTCATTTGTTGGGATTTGGTGGATTATTTGGCAATTCCCCATGATTTGGTTATTTCAAGAAATAACTTTTTTACCACAGAGAAATGTACCTACTAGTACAACTACAGTAACAACAACTCCCCAAGGTTCATTATACACGAATCGTATTCCTAGAAGATATTTGAACTGGAAATTACTTACGTATGGTTGGTTATCATTATGGGAATCATTAAGACATGCAAGATTATTAAAAGATGTTATGATTTTCTTATTAAGTTGGTTTATTATTAGTGATTCTACAACAACAATAAATTCCACCGCGGTTCTTTTTGCAAAGACTGAATTAAATATGACAACATTAAATTTAATCACTATTAGTATCTTAACAATGATTAATGCAATGATTGGTGCTTTTGTCATTCCACAATTTCTTTCTAAGAAATTAAATTTATTACCAAAGAGAATACTGGTTTGTATCATTTGTTGGACTTGTGTAATACCATTTTATGGTATATTGGGATTCATATTTGATAATATCGGATTAAAACATAAATTTGAAATGTATATCTTAGCCATTTGGTATGGATTATCACTTGGTGGACTTGCCGCAGTATCAAGATCTGTCTTTAGTTTAATTATTCCGAGGGGGAAAGAATCGACATTTTTCAGTTTATTTAGTATAACAGATAAAGGTTCATCAATTTTGGGGCCATTTTTAATTGGTTTAATTACTGATAAGACACATAATATTAGATATGCATTTTACCTTTTATTTGCATTGTTAGTGGTATCATTACCCTTTTTAGAGATGTTAGATGTAGATCGTGGTAAGAATGAAGCTGAACAATTAAGTTTAATTGAACCTGGTGAGGTTAGGTTGGATTAGTTCCATTGCATAAATATTTATATAAATATATAATTAGGAATATGTTATTTTCCAAACTTTTATTAATCCATCATCACCACCTGAAACAAACATATTTTTATCAATTGGACTCCATGCTACAACATTACAATTCTTTGTAAATTTCTTACGTATTGATAAATCAGTTTGAGTATTGGATTCCTTCATTTGAATATGACCTGGTAATACATCTAAAATATTACCATTTGATTTATCCCAAATATAAATTTTACCATCTTCTGAACCACTAACGATAATTTTATTATCATAACCAAAACATGATCTAATAATAAATTGTTCTTGTTTTTGACCAAAAAATTTTTGTATAAGTAAATTTTCTTTATAATTCCATAATTGAATTTCATTAAATTGTAAATTAATTAAGATTAAATTTTCAAACAATTTTGAGTTGATTTGATTGTATTCGGTGAGAATGGGGTCCAATTGTTGTGGTAAGGAGATACATGTCATATTTTTACCAATATTTAATTGTGATATCTTAATGGGGTTAAAATTTTCTAATAATGATGTATTTGTTCTAATTAATTGATCATTAGTAGGGAAATTTGAAATATCATAAACGTCCACAAATCCATTATGTGTCATTAGGATTAAATACTTATCATCATATGAAATTTTCAAATCATGTACTCGAGGGAACAAATTTGAATTATTTTCAATGGGGGTGTTCTTATCATTTTCATGTTCATCACTTTCACTTTCACTTTCTTCATCAGAATGTGTTCTTGTCTCAAATGAAGCTAATAATCTACGACGTGTTGATGTGGTTGGTGATTCAATAAAATTTTGTAATGAGACAAAATTTGTAGCCATACTGAAAAGAATTGTCTTTGTATCAAAATTATAAAATATAACGTCTCTATCTGGTGAACCCAAGACAAGAATATTTTCATGATTGGGGGTATGGAACCAATCACAACACCATATTCTTGGTTGTGTAGATTCTTGATTATATGAATGAGGGGAGGAAGAGTTATTGTTTGAAGGTTTAAGTTCAAGTGAGTCAATGGGGAAGATAATTTCAGGAAGGATACGTTGATCTTGTGGTATGGTGGTGTTATAAGTGGGGATTGGTTCTCCCTTGGAATGAATAAAATAAATATTTGCATTTTCATTAAATGGACAAGTTACTAAATAATTATTATTTGGTGAAAATGATAAATATAAGATACATTGATTGTTTCCTGCAAGGATTTTATAAACTTGGAAATTTTGTTCAACGTCATATATTATAATTTTCTTATCTGATAATGAATCTGCTGTGGCGGAGGCTAGATATTTACCATTTGGTGAAAATTGTAAGAACCAAATTTCATCATTATTATCAGTTAAAGTTGTAATGTTGGTAAATTTATAATTATTGTGGAAATTTTTATTATCTTCCAATAATGAATATTGTGAATAGTCAATGTGAGAAGAAGTTGACGGGGTAAAAATATTAATACCATTTTGTAAAGATTGATATTTTATGGATTGTTTTAATAATGTAATTAATCTTCCCTCTGGAATCAATTCATCTGGGTCAATCTTTGTGGAGATTAAATTAATCAATTCTTGTTTGTATTCAGTGGGGGTAAGATATTGTAAAGAAATTAAATGTGGATCCGTGATAAATTCAGTTAATTCAATGACAAATCGAGATGAAATGAAAATTGAATGCGGGGATGAAAGTGATAAATTATCTAATAATGATTTAGATTTAATTATATTATTTCTTAAGAATTGAATTGCTAGGGGATAATCTTTTTGATTATTTATTAATTCTATGAAATATTGTCTTTCTATGGAGATAAAAATTTGTAATGTTATTAGAAATGGAGTTAATGTATCATTATCTTTTAAATTAATTTTTTTTGCAATGGATTGAAATGTATCAAATTGTAAATTAAAATGTTGTTGGATATTATTATCAGTGGAAGGTAGGGATGGGACTGTGAGGGAAGATAAATGTGAAGATAAAGTACCAAATTGATTCAATGGTAAATTAGACAAGAGAGAAAATGTAACATTTAAATAATTTGAATTATTAATGATGGTGAAAAGATGTTGAACTAAATTTGAATCAATTTGAATTCCACCAGATTCATTTTGTAATGTTATACACGATTGATCATAACCCAATTCTTTTAATGTATGAATGAGAAGCTTGGTAAGTTGTATTTTATTAAAGGACATGACGAGGGGGTTGGTTGTGTTTGTATGTATATGATGGAAACATAACTATCCCTTAGTAATTTTTTATACAATTTAAAAAAAAAAAAGAGATAAAAAAATAATAAATGTCAAATTCATTAAATACAACGTTATATAAAAATATATATAGAGAGAGAGAAAGGGAGAATAATCAAGCGACAAGTGCACATAAAGCAGCACCAACACCAGACCCATCTTTAGCTAACTTAATATGAACTTTTCTTTCACCTTCAGCACCTAATGGAGATAAAGCCAAAGCGTGTCTTAACATTGATCTAAAACCTGGATAATATTCGACCACAGAACCATCACAACCAATTTCCACTTCACCATGATATCTCTTGTTTAAAACCCCAGTCTTAATGATGATAGCGGCTAATGGGACGGCAGATAAATAAGCGGATCTTCTTGAAATTGCACGAACCAATTTTTGAATTTGTAATCTTTCAGATGGAGAAGTTGGTAATCTTAAAGATTGTAATAATGATAATTCAGTTTCTCTTAAGCCAGTAGAATCATCAATTTCGACATGAGATAAGACTTCAGAATCTAATTCGAATGGAGTTTGTAAACGGTGTGGTAATTGTTCCTTTGATCTATATTGATTGAAAATAAGACCACGAGAATGTAAATCAATTAAGATATTTCTTAATAATTCACCTAAGAACATCCCAGAGACACGTTTTTCGAAAAGATGGAACCCAGGGTTTGAAGAGAATTTTTGATCAATATCGATATCATATTTTGTGGCAGGTAAATGTTTTAATTCATTATCAAAGGACCCCCATTCAGTGTTAATGACCATATGAGTTTTCCCCTCTTTAATTAATCTTTCACGTAAATCTTTTGGTAATTTAGTGATTTTGTCAATATCTTCCATATAACAACCGTTGGTACCAGTACCGAAGATACAACCAATAATTGGTTCTGAGATTTCACCAGTGGTCATTGAGTCGGTATTGTTTGAGGTGTAACAATGAGATAAGAAAGTCCCGACGGTATCGTTGGTCATTGCGACGACATTAACAAATTCCAAACCAACTTCTTTCAATTGGTCTTGATATAATTGAACGACATCCTTCCCGACAGTATCTTCGATGGAAAACCCTTTAGTCCATCTGATTAAAGTACCACTGTTTAAAGAAGTTTGATCGACGGGATAAGAGAAAGTGAAACCCAATCTTAAGGATTCAGTCTTATTTGCATCATCAAGATATTCAGGATGATATTTCTTTAAGAAGGTTAAAGTTCTTCTTGCCAAATATCCGAATAATTGTTCCGAGGTGACATCTTTGCCCTCTAACAATTCATCCGGGATCTTTGATTTCATTTGTTCCATGGAATAGGTATGGTCCCCATTCAAAGTGACGGAACAGACTCTAAAATTGGTACCACCCAAATCAGCAGCTAATAGGATCCCTTGTTCGGTACCGTTGGGGGTACCGGTGACGAACGAAGGGATCATTGGTAGACCTTTGTCTGTGGTCTTGTTTTCGACTGGGGAAAGCCCCTTTTCCATTTGTTCGATGAAATATGCGGTCAATTCATCTAATTTTTCGGGGGAGATTTCGAATTCACTGACAATAGAGTTGACAGCGTCTTCCAGTTGTTGAGATTTAGCTTTATGTAAGTCGTCGAAGGACATGTTTGTGGTTGTGTGGGGAGGGAAGTAAGAATTGAAGTGGGGAGAGGGAGAGAAAGCGAAGAGAAGGCAGATCCCAGTGATGACAGGATAGCGACCTCTTTATATATGGTTCAAACACGCCCCCACCGGCTCCCAAAAGGGCAAAAACTGGGGGGGGCAGAGAGACACAAAGAAACGACCAAAACCACCCCACATTTTGCAACACGCAGCAACAACAACACAACCCCGCTGTGAAGACAGCAAAATCACCAGATTAAATTCCCGTCCCCTTATTGCGTGATCTCCCGCGCCGTCGGGTGACAATGTGCTGCTGCCCCCTGAAAAGTGGCGGGCCTTTTCCCCGCGCTGCTCGACCGTTGACACAACTGGGGGCGGCTACCCGGCTGTGTGCTGTCACCCGGCTGCCACCGTGGCTTTTTCAAATCTGACTAAGAAATATATATACACCTTATATATATGTGTGTGCTGTTTCATGCTCGACTTTGGTGTCCCCACAACCGCACAACCACGCAATATGTTGTTTAACAAATCTGTATTAACTGCTTTGACTCTGGCTCTGTTAGGTCAAGGCATAGCTGCAGATGACCAATCCGCAGTGGCACCAGACGATTCAAAAGTAATTAAATTAACTGATGTCTCAAAATTCGATTCATTCATTCAAGAAAATCCATTATTCTTAGCTGAATTCTTTGCCCCCTGGTGTGGTCATTGCAAAAGATTGGCTCCAGAATATATCAACGCCGCTGAAACTTTATCCACTCACAACATCCCATTGGTACAAATTAATTGTGACGATAATCAAGAATTTTGTCAATCTTTACAAATCCCTGGTTATCCAACTTTAAAAATTTTTAAAAATGGTCATTCGAAAGACTATGTCGGCGCAAGATCAAACGATTCCATCGTCGACACCATGATTAAACAATCTTTACCTGTGGTCAATGTCGTCAATTCAACCATCCAATTGAAAGAATTCATTAAAGATTCAAATTTACCTGTCGTCGTTAACACAAATTCTACACTTAACTCCACTTTCAATGAAGTCGCTGACCAATTATCCGATGAGTATAATTTCATCACTTTATCAAACATCACTACAGAGGGGCAATTACAATTATATTTGGCCAATTCACAAGAATTATCTAATGGATTCACCTTTGATGCAGATGAATTCGATCAAGATACAATTATCCAATGGATTAAAATCCAATCTTTACCTTATTTCGGTGATATCAACGGTGACACTTTCCAAAATTATATGGATTCAAATTTACCTTTAGCTTATTTCTTTTACACCTCCGAGGAAGAAAGAGAAAATTATGCAAATGATATTACTAAATTGGCCGAAAAATATAGAGGTAAATTAAATTTTGTCGGATTAGATTCCACTAAATTTGGTAGACATGCTGATAACGTTAATTTAAAACAACAATTCCCCGCATTTGTCATCCATAATTTAACTTCAAATTTAAAATATGTCTTACCACAATTAACTGAAGAAAAATTTAATGCTTTAACTAAACCTTACACCATTAAACAAAAGGATATTAATAAACATGTAGAAAATTTCATTAAGGGGAAATTAGATCCAACTATTAAATCTGAACCAGAACCAACCATTCAAGAATCTAACGTTTTCAAATTAGTAGCCACCACTCATGACAAGATCGTCACTGATCCAAAAAAAGATGTCTTGGTTAAATATTACGCTCCTTGGTGTGGTCATTGTAAAAGATTGGCTCCAACTTATGAAGAATTAGCTGATGTTTACGCATTTGATAAGATTGCAAAGGATAAAATTGTCATTGCCGAAGTCGACGCCACTGCTAATGATATTAATACTGTAGACATTAAGGGGTTCCCAACAATTATCTTATATCCTGCTGGGAAAGATTCTGAACCAGTAACATATAATGGTGCTAGAACATTATCTTCCTTTTTCGAATTTATTCATGATAATGGGGAAAATGATATTGATGGTACTTCAATTTATCAACAATATCAAGATGCAAAGGAAGTTGAACAAGAAGATGAAGATGAACAAACTCATGATGAATTGTAATCCTTTTTTGTTCCTTCTATAAATTATGCTATCTTTTTTATACCTATATATAAATCATCTTTTTTTTTTTTTTGCAAAAATATATGAAAATTATCTTACAGTATTCCTAAAGACACAACATAACCAAAACCATGGGGAAACAAGAAGATAAGAAATTTAATAATAGACCAAGTTTAGGTTTGAAATTATGGGGACCTTTAGTTCCAGCACCAGATAATTTATCGGGACTTTGGACATTATGGTCAATACAAACTGGGTTAAGTTTATTCTCATTTTATAAATTTCATAAATTATCTAGTGTGAAAAATATCCCCTCAATCATCCCACCAAGTTTAAATAGATTTAATCGTCATGCTTCTACCACAACAACAAAATGGTGGAAATTTACCTATTTTACAATGGGGTCAATATTATTATCACAATCAATTTTAGAATATTGTAGATTGAAACTTTTACCATTTGATCCATGGTTTAATCAAGCAAAATTAATTAGAGATAAAAAATTTTTTAATGATATCATTAAATTTTATTATATTGATGAAGGGAATGATTCAATTAAATTGATTACATCGAAAAGTACCTCTTCACATGAGAAAAAACATCTCCATAACTTGACGTCTATGGAATGGAGACAAAGTGTCGCAATTATTAAAGCACAACGTGAACAAGCAAACCCTGTGATTAAATGGTTTGGACCCATTGAATATAATCCAATGTCATTTGGTCAATATTTAGATTCTTTAGAATATTATTTATCAATGAAAGAAATTTGGCAAGCACAAATTGCCACCCTTCCTCAAACATATATGGACAAGACACAGTATGAAGCACTACGTGATAAGAATGAAAATTGGAGAAAACAACTCACAAAGGGACAAATATTATTACCTAAATTAAATGATGTGGATTCAACAAGATTAACTAATCATAGAAATATCACCATTGATCCAATGATGGAATCAAAAGAAACAATCAATTTAAATGAAATTTGGAATTTATATGATCCATGGATGAATCTTGCATTGGATACCTCATTAAGTATTAAATTTATCCCCACTTCAATAAATAATAATAATGATTCTTCTTCATAATCTTTAAATTGTTTTTTTTTTTTTGTTTTTTTTTTGCTCAAAGTGAAAAATTATTTTATTAACAACACACACAACAACATAACAGCACAATACAACAAGGAGAAATAATGCAGTGGGTGAAGTGGATTTCTGTATTATTTTGTTTGGTTAATTGGTCAGTAGCTATTTTCACTGATGAAATTGATGTTACAGATTGGGCTTTACAATCCATTGGTCAATATTCTTGTGTTATTGGGGATGATTTATTGAATAAAGATTTATTTTTGATACTTTCACAATTAGATGACACAAGTTTATTATCTTTGGTGAATAAGACAAATGGAAATCTATTAACAAGAAGAATTACACAATCGAGGATCGCTGATATTAAGTCAAATGAGGAGGGTATTATTCTTTGGGATGAAAATAACACAACTTTCAAACTTAATATCTTTAATAATGATATTTTCATTGCTCCAACCACAGATTCTATTGATGGAGTGTCACTTTGTCACATTAAGGATAACGATAATATTGTCATTGACAACCACGACACAACAACTTTACAAATAATTGATCCTGATACAAAATTGGTTATCTTATCTACCGCACTACCCGCAAATTTTGATTCATTAAAATATATTAAGACAGATTATGCATCAGAATTGGAATTTTTAGTCTCAACAACAGATTTACATTATTTTTATTATCATTTAATTAATGATAATTTGATAACATCATGGTTTAGAGATGAATCTTTATCAAATATCATAGATTATACATTTATTAACATTAATGATCATTCGATGGATTCCATTGTATTAGAATTGGAAGATGAAAATAACCTTGATAATATTTGGAAAGCATATCAATTTAGACTTAAGACAAATATTCATAGATTAATTAATTTTATTAAATTACATCATTATTCTCCAGGTAGAATCTTTACAGATTTTTTTAACCTTGATATTGTCGAAAGTAATCCAGAAGATGCTAAAAAATTAAAATTAAAAGAATTAAATGATTTTAAATTTGGGTTTAAGAAATTATTAGTCCTGTTAACCTCAAGAGGGAAATTGGTTGCATTAGATATGACTAAACAAGGGAATAAAACTTGGTCAATTCAATCTAAACTTGATAGCCCATTTTTAAAATTTGATTGGAATTCTATTACAAATCAATTAATTATCTTTAATGAAAGGGGTGATTTTGAAATTTGGGAAATATTAACTCAACCAATCTTACAAAGAACTGGTTCCTTTTTCGAAGATTCTTCTTGTACTTTGACACAAATTAATAAATTGGATCATACCACTCAATCATATTTCATTGAGTTTGATCCCGAATCATGTTCTGATGAAAAGGGTATTGTGGTAAGTTTAGATAATTCAACCCTAACAGACCAAAATAAGAAACAATTCATTACTACTCATGATGAAAAATCTATTCAAGGTCATATTATCTCTAATGAACAAAATTTGATTCCAACTTGGCAAATAAATGTGGATGTTACGACTAATGAAAAGATTGTCGCTTTTATAAATAGACCACAAGTTAAAGTGATTAATCCAGGTGTTGTCTTGGGTAACAGACAAGTTCTTTACAAATATTTGTATCCAAATATTGCAAGTTATATTGTGTTTAATGAATTGACAAACAAGATTTATATTAATGTGATTGATACCATTACTGGTGATATCTTAGTGTCACAACTACATGATAAAGAATATATTGATATTGATCATCCAATTAATTTGGTCATTGGTGAAAATTGGATTATTTACTCATATTTCAGCTTAGAACCAATCCCAGAACAAAAAATAAATGTAATTGAATTATATGAATCATTAACACCAAATGAAAGAAAATCGAATCCAACTAATTATACAAACCCATTAAGACAATCTGTAAAACCTGAATTTGCCACACGTTCTTATTATTTCCCTGAAATTATAAATAAGATGAGTGTCTCAGAGACCAAATTTGATATCACTACAAAAGCAATTATCTTAGAATTAGAAAATGGACAAATCTCATATTTGCCTAAGAATGTCATTGGTGCAAGAAAAAAAATTGAATCGGAAATGACAGATGAAGATAGACAAGAATTTATGGCAAGTCCATATGTACCAGCCATCCCAATTAATGATGCTTATATTATCACCCATGTGAGAGATTTAATCTTTGATAAATCATCAAAGTTGGGTTCAGTGGCCACTAATCTAGAATCAACATCTATCGTATGTGATATTGGGCATGATATTTTCTGTTCTCGTATTACTCCATCGGGTCCATTTGATGTATTAAATCCAAATTTTGAATCAGGTAAATTAATATTTTCAATTGTATTCTGTCTCATTCTTTGTTTCATTTTACGTCCTTATGTCGACAAGACTAAAGTAAGATCTTTATGGCTTGTTCATGAATGATTTAATTGTTTTGAATATATATATATCTAAGATATAATGTTTTATGTATTTACTTACACGTATTTTTACTTTCACTGATGACATATAATTTTTCAATTCCTTCGAGAAGGCGATGAGTCAAAAATGATCTTTTAATTCTCGAAGCATCAAACACAAATAAGTTTGGTGAAAGTGATATATACCCATTCAATTGACTAAACTCATCAAGTAATAATGCAGGTGAAATGTTGCTTGGATGCCTATTTGCAATTTGATCAAAGGAAAGAAGTTGAACAATTTACTATTATCGATGGGCCAAATAAACTTACAAGCCAATCGAGTGCAGATGATGATATACTTTTAGTGCTAGACTCTTCATTCAATCCACCACATTGGGGTCACTACACATTAATTAAGAAAGCATATGAACATTATCAACAATTATACCCACAGAAACAAATCAACGTATTACTATTATTATCTGTTCAAAATGCTGATAAAGCGGTTAAACCTGCCAGTTTCGATAAAAGAGTTGAAATGATGTGTATATTGGCCAGAATTGTAACACAAAATTTTGATCAATTACAATGTTCCGTTGGCTTAACCATTTTTGGTAAATTTATTGATAAAGATGGTATCATTAGACAGAAGTTTTTCAATCGAGGTGAGATTATTTATCTTGTTGGATTCGATACTATAACAAGAATATTAGATCCCAAATATTATTTACCATCCACCCCAGCTGAGGCATTAGACGAATTCATGAAGAACACCGAGTTTTGCTGTTTGACAAGGCACGATGACAATAGTGATAATAATGAAATGTATAAGGCCCAATTAAATTATTCAAAAGATATTTCAGAAGGGCAATTTGAACCTTTGTTGCCAAGGGAGTGGGGGAAGAAGATTAATATTCTATGGAATGATCCCAAATATTCAAATGTCTCGTCTTCAGCAATTAGGTCTGCTATGAATCCATTACCTGATGGAAACTCCGGTGACGAAAAGTTAATTGCTCATTTGCAAGAACAGTTACCAAAAGAAATCATCGAATATATCCTCCATAACAGTGAAATAAACTCCATCTTTAGTGATTGAAAAGAAACATTATTTATTTATTTATATATTTATTTGTATTATTTATTTATTTATCAAAAAGAATATTTTATAGAATTCCATAATCATTTTAAAGATGTGACATTATCAAAAATGAAAGGAGAAGAATAAATTTGCCTTTTGTAACAAGATTTGATGCAGCCTTATTGGCAATGACTTCAATATTGGCATTATCTGTATTAATATCCTTTTCTTGTACATCAATAATTTTCCCATTTTCATCAAGACTTATGGAATTTTGTTTCTTATGTGACGTACATTTAATTTTGCCACCACGAATAATTGACCTACCATCATTGGGTCTAATCCATTTATTACAATCCAGTTGTTCAGATGATGTCTTAATGAAAGCACTTCCCTTTACGAGTTTTAAATTGGGGAAGTCTGTATCTTTAAAATTACCATCAAAATGAATAGCGCCACCAATGGTCCTTAATTTCTTAAATGTATCAATAGAATCTAATCTTGAGTTGTTATCAATTACTAATCCACCTTGAATATCGGTAACATTATTGAAATTTAATTTAGATAAAAATTTATTATCAATAAGACCTAACGTGCCACCAACACTTTCTAAAGTGTTTAAATCTAATGAAGTGACACCATTTTCAATAAATTCTAAATTTGTCCTGACTGTTTTTAAACTTGGTAACCAAACAGATTGGGCATCTCTAATGGTCATATTTTCAACTTCATTTAAAAATGGTAATTCAATTTGTAAATCCTTTGAATTTGCATGGATGGTAAATTGTGTATTAACATTAGTTAAACTCACTTTTATAGTTTCCAAAAATCTATTATTATTAATATTAAAGGTATCCAACTCTCTGACAGTTCGAAAACCTTCTAATCTTGAAATTGATGTATCAGAAATAATTAAAGTTTCATGAACTCTAAGATTTGGATTAATTTCAATTTGATTTAAAATTGGTAAGATTTTCCATTCAATAGAATTAACTTCAATTAAATTTGGCACTTCTAATATAACTAATGATGTCAATGACATTAAGATAAAATTACCATTAATAGTTTGTAAATTTGGTGCTCTGATTTTAATTAAACTATCACAATCCTCGACAATTAAATGACCTTGAATATTAGTTAATAGTCTTAAATCTAATACACTGTCAGTAAATTCTGATGTAACAATTAAATCGTTTGAAATTGTATTACAGTGATCTAAGATTGATAAATCACTTGTCTTTTCAATGATAACATTTTCCATTGGACATAAAATTTCTTGAACACCATTATGACTTTCTTCTGGTTCTTTAATTGATACTGTATTATTACTACCTCTTTTATTATTATGAATATAATGTGGATTATTCCTTATTGTTTCTTGGTTCATGGAATCTAAACTTGATATTTCATTAATATTAAAATTGTTTGGATTAATAATATAAGATAAAGCTGTTGAGGATAATAAAGTTGATAAAATCAAATTTGATAAATACATGATTAATTTAAGGTCTGAGTGCTGCTGATTCTGTATTTAGGAGGTTAAAAATAAAGTAATATGTAAATGGTTAGAAATATATCTAAAATAGCAATTAATTATATTTATATACAAAGTTATTAATATTTTAAATATAATATTTTTGTTTATTGATATTTTTATATTATTTTGTGTCATTTTCAAAATTATATAATTTAGGCCGTAGCAAAGGACTACAAAAGTGACAGACTTTAAAAATCACATGACTAAACTCCGGGTAAAATTATATTATTTTCTCTTACCCTTTTAGGAAAAACAACTTTTGACAGAAAACAGCCCCACTTGACATTTTGACCATACATAAAACACATACAAAAATTAAAACATTATTGAAAACTACTAGCTCGAAGTCTTCTTCGTACTAAGAGTATAAGTAGAAACTTGAGTATACCATCTTTACAAATGTTCAGTTTTTCTTGAGAAAATATGTCATGGTTTATGTATGCTTAAGGAATAGTTAACAAAAAATAAAAAACGGCTATGTAATATCACATAAGTAAATGGGCAAAAACTGTTATTACATACACTTCTTCTGAAATACAAGGTTTCTGGAAAGGTTAATGCTTGTCTAAACAAAGAGGAGGAACTTTATTTCTAATTATATTGTTAATAATATTAAGAAATAACAAGAAACTTCAAAAGATTCAAAAAATTAAAAGAAATTACATTTAAAAAGTGACATATTTAAATAATATTATAAAAATACATATGAAAAAGAGGAATAAATTAATTGTTCATTTGTGGATATGACATCCATTTAAAGAAGGGGAAAAAAGTTAATCAAAGTACACGGTAATGCCTCTCTAATATTTTTTTTTCCTTTCAGAGCAAAAAATGATTAAAGTAATAAAAAAAAGTAAAACAACCACTTTGAATATATTATAAACAAAAGAAATAGATTAAAAGTGAATTAAAAAAATCTAAACCCATTGGGTGTGTTAGGGTCAGGGTCAAATATAATAATACTTGTTATTATTATATTTAGTTTCTTATTCTATAAAAAAACACTATTAATTTAAAATTTAAAAAAATAAATTTTGTCTTTTAGTTAATCTAGAATAAGAAAGCAACACCAGCAGCGACGGCAGCACCGAAGATACCAGCGTTTAATGTGTTAGAAGCAGCAGCACCAGTAGAGATGGAAGAGGTGGTACCGTTAGAACCGTTAGAACCGTTAGTGGTGGTGGTGTTGGAAACGTTTTGAGCTTGAACAGCAGCAACAGTAGCTAAAGCAGCGATGACAGTCTTGAATTGCATTTTATTAATTATATTTGTGTGTGTATGTGAGCGAGTAAGTAATATAAACTTGTTCTGGTTTTCTTTATAATGAAAGGAGAAAAAGAAAATGAAAAGAGAAGAGAGAAAAGGAAACAAGAAACCCTTAGCAAAGGAAAAACCTTGGCTTTTATATGTCAAAATTCATTGGAAGCAACATCTCTTCTTCAAGGATAAATGACTCTAAAATTTTAAAGATAACAGTATCATCTTATCCGCAAAGAGGAAAGAGAAAAAATCTGTATTGTTTTGAAAGATTTCTCGTGCTGTTGACACTAACAAAAAAAAAAAGTAAGAAAAAAAAAAAGATGGCGGTGTTGGGATTCCCGATTAGGAAGCTCCAGGGTCTAGACCGTTCTGGGAAAGCGGGCCCCAAATTTTTTGCAGCGATGGGTCTATTTTTGGAGGGAGAACGACAAAAGAGGAAACCGGGGGAATGGCTAAACACAATAGCACATTTTTGAAAACAATAAACACGGGGACGGGCATGTTGCCAAAAGAGGGTTGTCTGTTTCCTAAATAGGATAGACGTATTGTTTTCCTCCACGGGGAGGAAACAATTTTCGGCAGGAAAACGAGGGGTTACCAAAATTTTCGAAAATAACTTCCCTTAAACAATTTCCCTTTTTGGGTACATCGTGATTACGAGGCTATTGTCGAAATTTCTATGAAAAGTTGCCGAGCCAGCCATCCCAACTTCCTGTTTGGGAAATTTATTGGATTCCCTGAACGAAACCTTATTTTTTCAAGGTCTTTTTTAAAACGCCCCCCTCCTTTTCAAAACATAAAGTTTGAATTTTGAAGATTTAAGGAAAATATTTACTCGAATAGGCTATTCCTTTGCATTTAATTTTCAAGCAACAGTTGCCACGATTTCGGGGCTCAAATAACGTTTGTCCCTCTCCGGGAAGTATTGCAACACCGGAAAAAGGGAGGCCTAGAACTTTCTGGGCAAAAGAACTTTGGTCTTTTTTTCAGTTAACAATAACACCTCAATAAAATTAAAATTAATAGTACGATTTTTTCTTTATAAAACTAATTTACCCTTTTAGGAAAAGAGGAGTTTCCATTTTGGGGTACTAAATTTCTAATCTGCATGGAACCTATTGTTTCCCTAATTTTGTTGCTGCTCCCAAATTTCCCTTTTAATAAATTCCCATTCTTTGTTGTAAAGATCAACTTTTCCCTGTTGCAAAAAAAGACCAGTCTTCGCATTTTTTTTTCCAATTTATTTCCTAATTCGGATTTCTTTTCCTGTCAGCTTCATCTTTTGCAGTTTTGCGGAGACTCCGAAAAAAAAAGATGAGTTTTGGATCTGACGCGTTTCGTTTTCTTTTTTGGCTTTTACGCGTTTCCTTCTTTTGTTTTGGATTCTACCAACTTAGGATAATCTGTCACTTTGGTGTCGCATCGAAGGCACCGTTGGAAGGTGATTAAGAGATATACTGCAAGATCAGATCTAGATCTCACATTATCAAGGATAAAACCAGCAGCTATTACACACAATGTTAGCTGATAATATTAAACATTTAATCGAAACAAAATATACTGAAGCTTATAACGCTAAACAATTATTTCTCAATGATGCTGAAACGGTATTAGCTACTAATTCCAATCATGGGATGATGTATTGGATTAGATTAATCCCGTCTTTACTAACAAAACCAGAAAGAGGTGATACTCCCAAAGATGTCGATCCATTAGGTAAACATGAACCTGATTTGCTTGTATTACAAAACTTGGATCCAATTGATAAAGAGTTTAAAGTGGTATTGAATAAATTCCCCGTTATGCCAAATCATGCTCTTTTAATTACAAACATATATAAAGATCAAAAATCTATCTTGACCCCATCGGATTTAAATAAATGTTATCATCTATTAAATCAAGTGGATACCATAAATAAACCTGCTCATTTGATAATTTTTAATTCGGGACCTGAATCAGGTTCATCACAAAATCATAAACATTTACAACTATTAAGATATCCTGAAGGATTCATCCCATTCCAAGATAAATTATGTAATGGTGTGACCCCTTTTATTCCCACTGACGGATTGGAACCATTACAAGATAAACTTGTTTCATTTGCTCATTTTGTCATACCATTAAACTCCGAAGAAGTTTTGAAAAATCCAGATTATTTAATGACTTGTTACATCACTTTATTACAACGTGTTTTGACTCTCTTTCAAGATTATCAAGAGTCCACAACTCAAATATGCAGTTATAATATGATCTTAACAAGAAATTGGATTTGCTTAGTACCAAGATCAAGCATAAGAGCTAAAAGTTTGCCTCTGGGGTTTAACTCCATTGGATATGCAGGCCTTATTATAATAAAGGAGCAAGACACGTTCACAAAAGTGAAAAATAATCCAGAAATAATTGATAGACTTTTGTTAGAGTGTGGGTTTCCAAACACAACAAATATCCCATCAACTTCTTACGATTATTGAATAGGATGGAATATTTCGAAATTTCATTATTTATTGTTTTCTATTACATATATTTTATAAAAATTATTTTTTTGATCTTCTCAATATTTTATTTGAATAAATTATTAATAAATACACTTAACCTTGATTTCTTCTTACTATGTTTTCTAACAGTTACAGGTACCGAACCATTAACATTCATTTGCATCATACCTTCACTTATACTTCTAATTTCCATCTTACGAGACGTTGGAATGAATGTATTATGTTCAGTTGTGGTTGATGTAGTAACAGCCATGGGAATTGCAGATGAGGATGATGGTGGTGGAGCTGCTGGAGGCGGTGGAGTGACTAAGATACTTCTATCAATTGTCGAGTTTTCATTAAGTTTACCCAAATATGGAGTAGTTGATAAAGATGTCACTGAACTAATATTTCTTCTTGTTTCATCGTGATCATCCTCATCTTCATCTTCCTCCTCTTCAGTACTATCCTTCTTCGTAATATTACTAGTAAATTCACTCGATTTATTATTCTTTAATAAATCATATTTAACTGAAGATGATAAATCAACCACGTCACCAGGTTCACCTAACAAAATGTCTTGTGATAGCGTAAATTTATTGTTTTTCATTTTATTTAATTCACTACTACTGTTCATCTTACTGTCATTATAAATTTGAACAATAGTGTTATCTTCAATTTTCTCTGAAAGTTTATCTTTCCCTACCGCATCATCATCCTCGTATTCAATATCATATATTTTACTTTCAAAATTAAATGAGCTAGGTGTGCCATTACTAGTTGATCTGATGGATCCACTATCATTACTAGGATATCTAATACTTGGAAGTTGGGATATACCTTTTGTTTGTGGTGGTTGTCTATATATATTTCCAGGACTCATTTGTCTTCTTGTTTGATCTGTCCATGATTTCTTATTTGGAATTCTATAATATGTGTTACTTGTATTGTTGTTATTGTTATTATTATGAGGTGGTTCTATAAATGATAATTTTTTTTGTTCAGAATATGATATTGGTGTAGTTGGGGTATTAACTTGTTGTGTTGATGGAGTGTATGCAAACGATAAGGGAGTTTTTGAAACTGTTGACGATAATGAACCCATTGATGTTTGTTCCTTCAATGACTGGGATTGACTAGTGGCTAAAGGTCCACTATTGGATCTAATAGTTAGATTAGTACCATTTGTAAAGGGGCTATTTGAGTTTGTAGAAGATGTAGCAGATGTTGGTGGAGCCATTGAATGATTTCCCACGGTAAATTGTTTTGTATAATGATAATAACGTTGTTTCTGGCCCTTTATTTTCATAGAATTATATCTATCATTATGATCTGAACCTAACTTACTCTTTATTGGACTAACATTAGAATTTCTTGAAAGGGTCTGAAAGGTTGGGGAAGAAGGTCTCATTGGAGACATTAGCCCATATGATAAATCTTTAGTGGTTTGATTCTCACCTTCTTCAGTAAAATTTATTTTCAATTTTTGTGAAGTCGAATCACTAGGCGCCTTTAAGTCATTATCATTATCATAATCATCATCATCTTCTTCTTCTGCGATTGGATTGTTGTTAGTAGATTTGCCTGTACTGAGAAAATTATGTGCATCAAAAACAATCTCCAAACCTGCTGGAGCTGATTCTGATCTTCTATGTGACTTAAATGATCTTGGTCTTGTCTTTAAAGCATCATCTAAATTAATTATTGCGTCAGGTACACCTTTAATTGGTGACGAAAATTTTGGTTCTTCACTAATGAAAAATCTGGGACTTGGTGTATTAAATGTAGCCATCTTTTTATCTGGTGTTGATAACATATTTGAATATTCAGAATCTGGTAATTTAGGTGGTAATAAGGTTGAATTAATGAATGAATTAACATTATTATTAGTAGTAGTATTAGAAAAATTTTCATCATTTTTCATTTGATAAGGTTCAGGAGAGGTAAATGTCGGCAGTGGTGGTACTGTAGAAGGTGGCTGTTGCTTCAAAAACTCAAAATCACCGGATATGGCAAAGGATCTCTTGTGACGATGACCACCCCTTCTTGAAGGAGTAGCTAGATGACTTATTGAATAGTGGGCATCTGGAGCTATTATATTCTGTGTGTCTGTCATAACTTTAAGTATTTTTTCTTTGTGTATGATAGAATGACTATATTGACCTCCTTCTAGTTTTCTCTTGCTATATTAACTTGGAGCAATTATAACTTGGAAGGAAATGGGCTTATAAAAATTGTAACGACTGGACTATTTCTTTTTATTTCTCTGTATGACTATAGTTTTTGATCAGCCACTAAGAATGTGCAAAACAAAACAAGTAGTAGATATTTTTCCCTAGTAGAATCCCAAACTAAATGTTCTTTATTAATCTCAAGCACTCTTAGCACTTTAAAGAGGCAAGTTAATGAACAAAATCTGTACGGGAAAAGGAAAAACTTGGACAATTATCAAAACAACTCACTTCTGGTCTAAATTTCAGAGACCAACGGTCGGTTATTACTGTGTCTTAGTGGGTTCAATCCTTGTTGATTCGAGTCCAGAAAGCTGGTTTTAACGTTAATTGAAATTTCAATGTTTTGCAACATTTTGGCAATGAAAAAAAAATATGAGGGCTTTAGTCGTTTTTTGCTTGCAAAAATTGATGATTTCCTAAAACAGTAAAGAATTAAACAACGCTTTGTAAAGATGTCGTCATAGCGTGTTTTGACATAATGAATGGATGTTGAAAGTAGGTAGGTTATTGTGGTAGTAGTAAGATCAACCAGGTCAAATGAGTGTTGTTAAGAAGAGAATTACAGTACTGTTCAAGAGTCCCGAAGAAATTGGTCAAAGTGTGCAAAGAAATGAGACACATTTGACCATAAAGGGAGATGACAAACTGGTTGTTCAAACTAGATGGCAGTTTATCCATGATGGGAAACTGGAGGATAGTAATGATGAGCCAATTGTGCGTATAACTTGGAAAAACGGTAAATGGGTTACAGATGATGATTTTATGGTCATTAATGGTTATATTAACAGTGGATTGAATATATACTCTAATGACTCTAATTACACTAACTTTGGTGGCTTGCCACATATAGAGACTCCGAAATATAATCTAACACATTCATTAGAGTCTTGCAAATTCCAATTAGAAAGTTTTTTAAATAAGCAAGAACTATCGTACGTTAATTTTAATCGTACTACGAGCCAATATAATATTATTAAATCTGTTAGGGGAACAGAGATCACTGAATCCCAAGAATTGGATCCTGAGAGCGAAATTGTTATAACAAATGATGTGGTGCAAGGGTTGGTATCAAACCAAGAAGTTGGCTTGTTTTATATAGACTCACAAGATGATGTTGATATCAACTTATCTGGGTTAAGATGTTTATGGAACCAATCTTCAGAAATTGAAAGGTGTATAAAGACATCTTTATTCTTTAAACCTGCTTTCCAAAATGGAATCAACACCTTTACTCCAATTAGTTTAGAGAAACCTATTGGATTACATCCAAAATTGTTGATAGACCTCTCAAGTTATGAAGAACAATCTAATTGTGAATACTATATGTTTTCACAGTTACCTTTAGAGTTATTTGTGGACAAGTTTCAAAGTTCACCTATTTTTGTCTTTGGTGAACATAATTTAGAATTACCTGAATACAAATTACGTCAAGAGGCATGGGGTTCTGAAACTTTATACCAATTGACTCCTGGAGAGGTAAATGAAATTGTGTTACATTCAAGATATTTGAATATTTCTACACCTGAATCATTATCTTTAAATGTTCCATTTGACGTTACAATTTTTAAAGCATGTGATAAAAATCCCTTAGATATTATTAAAAATCCATTTTATTCTAAATCATTAGGTTTAGAATCCTTTTTTACAGATGATACTAAGTTCCATTTACTTAATTCTACAAGATTGGTGGCCCCAATTCCAAGACCTGGTTATAATGATTTTAATAATGTTCAAATGATTACTGGTATAGCACTATTAATGTCTATAATATATTTAATATGGAAAGTTAATCCTAAAAGATCATCTAGAAAGGAAAAAAAGGATTGAGACCACACAACTATGTAGTAACCTTACCAAATACAAAAATCTATTGCAATGGTTTATAAATACTTGTTTTTATAATATACACGATTTTAATATTATCTTTTATTTGAAAAAATATATGCTAATATGATTCTATTTCTTTTTCTTGTTATGCTTCTTGGCAATACGTCTCAATGCTCTTTGTTCGTTCTTTAATACACCATCAACCATCTTATATTTACCCTTAACACCCTTTGGCCTACCAGATAGACCCTTATGTTTACCACTTGCGTAAACCAAAGTAACCTTTTGTGTAGTTCTTTGTTTCTTAGAAACTTTACGCATTAATTTAGCAATTTCTTCAGCTTTATCTCTTTCAGATTTATCAGAATCATCATTAATTAAACCAGCCTTCTTCTTAATCTTTTCTAAACGAGCAACAGCACGCATCTTCTTTCTAGCCTTAGCTTCAGCAACCTTCTTAATTGGACGGGCATTTAATGCCTTCATTTTCTCCTTAAGAGCCATAACAGCTTCTTTAGTAATTGGTCTGTTAATCTTAGAATGTTCCTTTTCATCTTCAATAAACCATGCGGGTAGGTTTTCACTATCACGGAATGTATATCTGTTGAAACCTTCATCAACTAAGTCATGCTTAGTTCTTTGTCCAGATGCTAATTGATGAGCCAAAGTCATTGCCTCTGCAGTGGCAATATCCAAATCCTTAGCATGCTTAGATTTGGAAGTATCTTTTCTTTCTTCTTCTGAATCATAATCTGAATCAATTTCTTCATAATCAGAACCTTCATTAGACACAATTTCAAAATCAGAATTATCAGAATCACTGTCATTTTCGTCATCAGAAGAATCTTGTTCTTCAACTTCATCTTCCTTTTCAACTTGTTCATGAGTTCTCTTCCTACTGACCTTTGATATATCTCCAACCGATTCTGACGATATACCGTCCATTTTTGGTGTTACGAAATCAGGGGTGACACCATCAAAGATTGGGTCGTTGAATAACATACGAGCCTTTTGACTTAATTTACCATCACCAGATTGACCCTTTATCTTACTAATTAAACTATTGATGGCTTCATCATCATCAGAATCAGATAATTCACTTTCATCATCGTCATCAATGTAATCCTTCTCTTCTTCAACTTCTTCATCACTCTTCTTATCATCAGTGAAACCAGTCCATTCATCTTCATTATCACCACCACGAGCTAATTTTGCTCTAAATTTAGCATTTCTTTCAGATTTTCTTGATTTATAGTTTTCATACATAGAGTCCAATTGTTCTTCCAAATCATCTACTTCTCTATACCTATTACGTTCATAGACTTCATTTTCGTCAATATGAATATCATTATCCTTAGCTAATTCTTCATCTGTAAAGATCATTCTCTTCTTACCCTTAGCTAATTTATCTAAAATACCAGTTCTTTCAGCAGATTTTAAATTGAATAAAGATTCTTTACCAACACTAGCAGCTTCGATACCGATATCTCTTGGAGTTAACATATTCATTTGCATTCTAACAATTTCTTTTTGTTTAGTTTCATTCTTCTTTCTCTTCTCACGTTTAGTTTGTAAACGTTTCTTCTCTTGTAACTCTTGTAGCTCCTTTTCGATTTGCTCATCTTCATCTAATGGAGTTTCCACAATGGCCTCCTTTTCTTCTTCTTTATCTAGACCCAAAAGTTCTCTTGCATTTTTACGCCATCTTAGAATCATCTTGAAATCTTTCTTACCTAATACTTTCAAATCTTCCACACATGCTAATAATTCAGTAGTGGTTTGTTTCATTTTCTTAACAACCTTCCATTCATGATCATCATCAATAATATCGAATTTATTCATTTCACCAAGCATGGTAATTGGATCTTCAGTTTTAATGAAATCCATAACTGGTGTAGTATGATATAATAAATTATCACCTTCCTCATAACCCTGTCTCTTTCTAGTTTTCTTCTCTGGGTTATAAATCTTAGATTCCATATTTTGTGGACCATCTGGTAATTCTTCAAAGACTTCCTTTGGATCTAATAATCTTGGATCCATTTTTTTTGGAGCTTTGAAACCTTTACAAACAACGAAAATTTCTGCAGAAACGTTTCTTGAAGATGGTGGTTTAGTAGCTTCAACTTTATCGAATAATTGTTGGAAAACCCAAATTAATTTATTATAATCCTTAGATCTGAAAATCTTGGTAACAAAAGTACCATTAACAACTAAATTTTCCACTGCTAACTTTAAAGCTTGTAAAGTTAATTGAGATTGAGTGAACGCATCTTGAACCCAACCTAAACCCACATTAGGAGCACCATCATGTAAGACAGTATCAGCTTTCCATGTCTTCATATAACCTCTTAGCTTGGATCTACAATCTTCGGTAGTAATATCACTTTGGAAAGTAATAACATTTGGCATCGGTTTCATTGGGACAATATCCACACCAATAATTAAAGAGTTGACTGGACATAATTTAGTAGCTACTTGACACCAAGAACCTGGAGCAGCACATAAATCAATAACCACTTTAGATTTTTCTAGGAAATGACCAAATTTTTCATTAATTTGAATAATCTTGAAAGAAGAACGAGCACGATAACCCTTCTCTTTAGCAAGATAATAGTATCTATCTAAACGACCTTTACTATTTTTCTTTTGAGTTTTACCCATTTTTGGTCTTTTGTTCTTGGTGCTCCTTATGAAACTGGCTGGAATATATTAACTAGAAACTGCTATTGAAGTATAATTTATTAATGAATTTTTGCGATGAGCAAACTCATCGCATTTTAAAATTTTTTTAGGAAATTTAACAAATTACATTACCCGGTTTTCCCAAAAAGGAAATTATTGATAACAGCCTTAGGCTTGAGTAAATGGGTAAAATTGAAACCACCTTAGGTATTTTAGCAAATCGAATGCAAGATTGGGGAAAGCAAATTATAAGTTTTGTGTTTTTACAAAAAAAATGGAAGAAAAAGAGGTGAAAATGTAAATGATAATCGACATTTTAATTGAAATCAAAAGGTGGGGTTTTTTTATAGGACCCGGAAGAAAAGTACAACTACCAGAGCATTATAGCACCTAACAAAACAAGATTGAAGAGAAATGAAAAATAAAAAGGGCAAATACAGGTTTTTTTCAGTTGAGTAGAGTAATTTCTAAATAAATTAAGAAATCATATTTATTTATTGGTGTACCATAAACTTTTTTGTTATATGAAATTTGAAAATAAACTGGACACCTGATATTTCTGATTTTTAGTTGCTTTATGGTGGTTAAAGGTTAGACATGGAGTTGTTAGTCACATTTTAAAAAAATCTATAATTTTAAGTTTTGTTCTTTTTTCAGAAAGTTAAGATTGGGTACCGATTCAAAAAGAAATAGACCAACTGGTAAAATCAACAAATTTTGTGTCTTCCCCTTATACTCTTCACAACAACTACTTCAAAGTAACTAAGTGCCTTGAATGACTATATCTAATTACTTTAACTCAAAATATTCCCTATAATACCATTTTGTATTTCTATCGTAAAGTTTATTGACGTATTTTAAAATTATTCATTATCCTATATATATACAATTTTCTTTAAGAATAAGAAATAACAACCAATAAATCCTTGTTTATATTACTTTTGCTAATTTTTAGTATAATCCAAGGGTATCAAATCCTTATTGGGGGTCCATATTGCTGATTTTTTTAAAGAGAAGTTTATTTCTTCTTTATTTTTTTTTGCGGACCTTTCTAACCCTTACAACTCCCTAATATTATGTGTTAAACATTACTACATTTACTAGTTTTATTACTCTTTGAGCTTTTCTGTAAGATTTATAGATAAAAGTTCCAAAAATTGATCAGTTGGTTGTTTAAACCTGTATAGGTTTAGAAAAAAGGGTAAAAGGTTTTATGTAAGTAAAGCAATGTTTAATGTGTAAGTTGTTATTAAAGTTCACCTAAAATCAATTTCTTTTAAAATTAAAGTAAATTCCAGATTTTACACGTATCGAAGGTCTCAGAAGTTGTAAAACCAAGAAATTAAAATATGGTAACTTCTTTCAAACTGGCCAAGAAAACTTCAAACATTTTCTTTTCCACCATTACACACATTCCCTATGTCATTATGAAAATTACTAAGAATTTTACAATAATCTAGTACTTTTAATTTTGTAGCTAGATGGGCCAATAAAGCCATTTTAGATGTTCAAAAGCTACACAATTAAGCCAGCTATTACCAAAAAGAAATTCTTTTATAATCTCAGGCCATCAATTGCCCGTTATCTATTGCTGCAATATAAATCATTTTTGGTGCAATACATTTAGTCATCTTGATGGATCTTTCCCTTGTTTACCTATATCTAAAACTGAGGACTTGCTATTTTATTTAATTATTTTAAGGTAAAACTCATACATGGGAATTTAGTAAAAAGTAGGTAAGAGCACTTTACCTCACCTATAATAATGTATTCTTTAAGCTAGGTTAAAACGACTCGGATATTTGATATATGTGTAATAACAATTTCATAGAATCCGCCCAATAATAACCCAACACAATAAGAAGATAAAATAAACAGAATAAACAACCTTACCCAAGTACTAGATTGTGTTTATTATTTTAAATATAGATAATAGCTAGTGCTCTCTAATAAATTTCGTGTTTGTGAATTATTTCCTAAATAGGATATTTACACGATCTGCAACAAATTTTGTTAGGAAAAAAAAAGTTAGCAAACAGGTTTTAAAAAAAGAGATCTCGTTAAGAATTAGAACAAAAGAAAAAGAAAAGAAAAAAGAGGACGAATGTGAGAGAACGGTAAACTAAATAAACAAGCTAAATTTATTGAAATAAAACATTTTAAAAAATATTCTGCTTTGTTTAATTCCTTTGTTATTTATCCTGAGGCTTTACTAATATTATATTTATTGCTATTATATTAGTTTACAATCTTCAGACTCTTTCTCATTCCACCTAGTTCCTAGTAAATTTGTTTATTCTGTTTAAAGTTTTCCCCCATTTTATAGGGAGCTAGACTTGTCTAAATAGGTCTCGTCAGAATTCTAATCTCCACTTTTTTTGTGGAAAATTTGTTCGAGACGTTAGTTACTGCAAAAAAAAAAGATACCATATTTTATTGCCAGTTTTATATAGAGTTAAAGTTTATATTGTTGAAACTGTTTATATAGCTACTAGTCTCTTATGTTAACCAGTTACTTTTTTTCGTTAATGCAAAAAGGATTCATGTTATTTCATATAGGGTGCTATCTCAGATGTTAAATAGTACTCACATATTTATACTTTTGAGACAGGACTCTTGGGTCTCAGTGTTTCAATTTCATTTGTCAAAGGTACATTATAACCAATTTTGGAGATCTCATTTTTATATTTCTTTGGCGTAAAATTGTTCATCATAACATCAGGACTCATTATAACCCAACCAGGTCTTAATCTCACAGGGGTGTCGAAACCTGTTCTAGCTGGGATAATATGTAGTCTTCTAGTTGCTGTGGAGAAATTTTCTGCAATCTTATAAAGGTGTGATGGAACTGCACCGTTTCGTGTCTCCTGAGTTTCAATACTTAAATCAGTATCCACATTACAATGAATCAAATGCCCATCAGTGGAACGTCTTACTGTCCCAGTAATACACATCCAACAATGCCATTGCATCTTCTCTAATACTGATTCTTCATCACCATCTAAACCTGGATAAAATGGAGAATTCTTATCAATTGGAACAAATATTAATTCTTCACTTCTTCTAAACTTCTTTGCCCAAATTTCATTATTTAATAATCTTGTTAATTCGTTAATCTTATGAACACTTGCCCATATAAATAAGAATCCAGGTTTTGATATTAATTTATCCAATGGTAATTGAGTTAATAATGGGTAAATAAATTGATTATCAGTAAGACAACCAATCATAACAACATCAAAGGTGAGATTATCATGTTGAATCCATTTGTTTAAAGTCGGCACCATTTCATCTATATCTACTTTACAACCATATGGTCTTGTTGCATAATTTGCAATTTGATTAGTCTTTTCTTGAAACAATTTTTGTAATTTAGGATAACCTTCCACTGTATTCTCTATATTTGTAACATGTCTTTGAGGAAATGAACTCGTATGAATATAGTTATTTGAATAATCATTATTATAAAATTCCTTCATTGGCTTAAAATTGACATGTTTTCCAGGTCTTGTTTGATCATGTAAGTTCTTTTGGACAGGTGGTATTTCTACTTGAGACATTGTAGGAATATGTATCTTATACTATATGTAATGGATTGATTTGTTTGTGGTTGCTTGATGAGAATATTAGTATAAATATTGGAATATGATTTGAGACCTTTGATTTTCCTTATTTTGGGATCTCTATATATAATAACTGTCAAAGGATAAAAAAGAGTCTGGGTGTTACAAGGGTTATAAATTCAAACACAACTTCACTGCTGTTTCAAAACCTCCAATGTTCTTTCAAAAGTGTCAATTTTATTTGATGAAGTGACTTCCCTTTTGTGAAACTGTTTTTTTGACGTTTCATCTCGAATCAACTTTTTTCGAGATGTTTCAAAAAAATAAAACTAGACAATACAAAAACAGATTCAAATTACGCGTTAAAGATCCAGGATACATAAATCCCACAAAATTGTATCATATGCATACATTTATTTGACGTGTAATATATAGCTGTTTATTAATTTATATATTTACATATTCTTCACTTCTTAGAGAAACTAGAACATGATATTATGTGGAATAAAAAAAAACATTTGTGAATAGTAGTAATAATGTCTGTAGTAGAACTAAGGTAAAAAAAAGTTTAAAAAAGATCAAAGTATTTGCAAAATTATAACCCTCGTGTACTTCTTGTCTAAGAATACACCAACCCAAATAAAATAAATAAAAAAAAGTTATGTTGGAAATATAACCTTTTGGAATAAAAAGCTTATTCATTAAAGTATCTACCCTCTTCTAATTCATGAATAGCGTCTTCAACAACTTCATCGTCATCATCATCTTCCATGACTTCTATGGTACTATATTTAATCATATCCCAACGTTTCCAAAATATTATAGAGTCCTCAAGTTCATTAGAATCATATACTGGTTCTAAATCATTCTTAGCTTTAGTTAATCTTAGTTTAAGGGATTCTAATTTAATAGAATCAGGTAATTTTGAAACGGTACGATATTCAGAACTAGAATCGGTTTCATATTCAGTGACTTCTGTCTTGTAACCCTCTTCTTCTTCCTCATCATCTTCTTCATTGCAAATACCTATCCTTTGTTGTTGTGGTAGATCCTTTGAATTGTTGGATTTATTATCGAATATTTGTTCGTCATCTTGTTCACAATCAGAATAATTAACTGGTTTATTATAGTAAAATCTAGTTGGTTTATTCATAGAGGAGATATCATTTGATATATTACAAAGTTTTTGTTTTTTAATAATGTTCCAATCACCGTACATGTTAACTTCTGCAGAAGAAGTAGTATCGCAATAACGAGCCCAAACTTCATCAATAGCTTGAACAATATAATCAAAACATCTTTCTCTAGCAATTACATCTTCTCTTGATACATGCGTTTTACTATTAATGACATTGTTAATATCTTCATCAAAAGTTTCTAAATTTTCATTTAATAATTTACAATTATTATTATCCAAAATAGAGTTTATTGTCCGTATATTTTCAATATCTTCTGTATCAATATTATTATTACAAGAATATGAAAAGGAATTCGGTCTATTCATTGTAGATTTCCTTTTATTTAAGTCAAAATGTGAATAATTAGTATTATTATCATCATCACTATAGTCACTATAATCTGAATCAACATTATTTAATTTTGCTTCATTACTAGATTTATTTAAAAATAGTAAAGATCCATAAGATGAAACAGAAGATGAATTAGATGAAAAAGTAGGTTTTTTCACTAGATTAAAAGAATTAGAAGTAGGAGGAGATGGTGTAGATTGCTTTATGCAACGAGGAATATTATTAATAGAGAATTTTTGATTTTCTGGGGTATTGTTAATATTGTTACCACCAGATAATGAAAGAAATTTAGAATATGAACGTTTTGTGCTTGACATAACCATTTTTAATAATTGATGAAAAAAAAATAAAGTTGTGTCTTCTTTAAATGGTTAAAGACTAAAAAGGTAATTTAAAAATAAAATAATCAAAGAAAAAAAGATTAAAGCAGGACGCCAGGTATTTAAATTAGAATAAAAAAAAATCGTTTTATTCTAAATTGATTATTATTAGTATTAAGAGCAGCTCAGTAAAGGCGTCCAAATATAATAAAAGCTTGAAAAAAAAAAGTAAATTTATTCAGGATAAATCAACAAACCAAACAAATTGCAAAATTAATAATATACTTTAAATGTTATTGATACACTAAGTTATTTATTAACTTTTAAATGAGAATATTAATGTTTCTTTGTCCAAATTAGGAAAATATAATAGAAACTTGTTAACCCTATACCAAACCCTAACAGTTGGTGGATGTCCTTTTTGTTTGGTGTCCTTCTGAATTAAACCCTAAAAATAAGAGAAAAAGTAAAGACCTTATAATATAATAGAAATAGAATAAAGACAAAATTTATTGGAAAAGCAAAATTTAGTGAGGAATAAGAAGACAAAGTGGTAAAAATTTCAATAAAATGATAATTTGTTAATGTAATTTTCAAAATTTCTAAAATGACAACGGGAAATTCTCGCGTATGATTGGTCCGAGGTCACATGACCCGCGGGTAACACCCCCTTTTCGGCGAAAAATGAGGCAAAAGCCGGGTTACTTTGCACCCACCCGTTAAAAATGACACCACAGGAAGTGGGTGCACAGTATATAAAATTTATATACTTATATAGTAGAAACAAGTAGGAGTTAAATAAAGTAGATCTTATACGCGTAGCGAGGCATTTTAGTATGACCAGACAGCAGTTAAAACCACGTAAATGGCCCCCCTCTACAAAATAATATTGACACGTTTGTTTTAGCTCTCAATTTTTTGGCCTTGCAAGACGCGGCCGTCGCCCGTCCAATAGTGAGCAAGGGGGCTAAAAAGCAAAGAAAAACCCACAACGATATGTTGCTTTTCCCCGTATACCCTAAACCGCCTCGACAAAGCCCTACATGGACCACTAAAGCCACATAAAATACGTCATTTTCTTGCAGATCAATATTTCTTTACTGTTTTTGTTTTGTGTTCGAACCGCACCATCGGATTTTGACAATATTCCCTTACGAATAAATGTGGTATGATGGATGGGATGATCTCTTTTATATGGTGATGATGTTGCTAATGAGATTGGTCAAATTGATTTAAAAAGTGATATACTGGCATGAGGAGTTGTGGGGATGATATTCGTATATTTGAGCGTGGAGTTAATGGGATAGCTTTTCTTGTTGAATGTAGTAATCAATGCAGATCTTTTTCTCTTGTTATGTTGAAGTCAAAGTGATTCCTTCCATCAACCATATATATGCGACTGCAGACTTTCTCCGTTGTCCTTTGCAGCTAAGTATGCTGCGGTTTGGAGAGTGTCAAGTGAAAAAAAAGAAACCAAAAACATCCATTTAATCATATCATACCAGGCAACCAATCTTTGTAACGGAACACCTATACCATAACAGAAACCTTTACACTTCCACAATCAGAAAACATGCCATCAACTAACATTTGTTGTTTCCAATACCACCCTATTTGGTTTCATTGGCTGGGATTATAACCTCTTTCAATGAATACTCTTATCCATTCCTTGTAAAGACTAAAATCAACAGTCATTTTACATTCCAATTTTTTTTTCCTCTTATTCTTTTTTTTTTTACAATTTCCTGTTTTTGTTGAAATCGGTTTGGGAGAGGGTTCGAATTTCTGTATTTGACAATTTATTAATGTTATTTCTGTTTTGGGACCCTCGAATGAGTATTATTAGAACACCGAAGGGAAGAAAGAAGTTATTTAAACACAGCCCACCTTGAACACCACAGCATGGTAGAATGGCTGATAATTTTGATGATATAGACGATATTATTACTGGTTCTGACTCTAACAGAAATAATAAGGCAAAGAAATATTCAATTGAAGATATATTAGTGAAAAATGTTAATACAATATCAAGTATTTTCGATTATTTATATTTCTTTAAAAGTATTGGGTTAATTAATGAAGAAAATTTCTTTTATAGACATTTAAATAAAGGTAATTATGGTTCAAAATTTTGGTCTTTATCATTAGCTTTATCGGTAAAAAGATCAATTGTCAATTGTTGGAAATTATTTAATTATAAATGGAAATTAAGATTTTATATACATAACCTCCATTCAAACAAGTCTCCAGTAAATACAATAATACTAGATAAATTGAAATTGAAACTTCAAAAGATTAATACTCTTCTATATGACAATCTTTTGGAATTATTACAAAATTTAATTTATTTCATCATTTCCATACTGGATATATTGAAGAACGTTAACATTTTTAATATTCCTAAGAATAGATGGAGAAAATTTAAACAATCTTTGGAAACTTTGTCTTATTTAATAACAGTCTTTAGATTCTCATTAAATGGGTACAATATTTTTAAAATAGTTCAATAATATAATATAATATAATAATATATAGAAAGACAAAAAACTAACGATAAAAAGATAAATCTAGTTTTGTAGACCTAATTCTTTTAAGAAAGCATCCTTTGTTGGTTCTCTACCTAAGAATTCTTTCAAATTATCATCAATTTCATATAACCCACCATTACCAAGAACAATATCTCTATATTGAATCCCCACGGTACTATTTAATGGATTTGGTGCAAATTTAGTATGATACATATCTGCAGCAAACACTTCAGCCCACATATAACCATAATAACCAGCAGAATAAGAATCTGACATAATATGACCAAATGAATCATATCCTTTACTTAATTCATCACCATTCTCAACAAGACAAATTTCTTCACGAGATTCATTCCATAATTTTAATAAATCTAAGGATTCAACATCATTTGTAGTATGAACTTTCATATCGAAAAGGCCAAAATGTAATTGTCTTAATGCAAAAAGTGCCCCATTAACATGTTTTGTGGCGATTAATGAATCTAATAATTTATCATCAATCTTTTCACCAGTCTTATAATGATTTGATAATGAAGATAAACAATTTTTGTCCCATGTGTAAAATTCTAACATTTGTGATGGTGCCTCGACAAAATCCCATGGTGTAGCACCAGGTCCGTTAAATCTACCAATTTTATTCTTACCAACAAGATCATGAATACCATGACCTAATTCATGGAAGAATGTGGTAACTTCATTATGTTTTAATAATGCTGGTTTATTTGCAGTAGATTTAGAGAAATTACATACTAATGCAGTGATTGGGTATGATTTAGAATCATTTTCAAAATCATAAAAGGCAGAAGAGATACCAAAATTGGCAGCATGACCATATTTACCATCACGAGGATGTAAATCGAAATAAATCCACCCGATAAATTCTGGCTTGTTTGGATCATCCATTTTCCAAACAGCTAATTGTTTAACGTCTTCATGCCAAACTTTTTTCTTTGATTCAGGTTCTTCAATAAATTTCAATTTAAATACAGTTTCATAAATGGATAACATTCCCTTAATGGTAGAATCAACTGGATAATATTCGGCAATTTTCTCCACATCAACGTTATAATTATCCTTCAAATATTTATTATCATAATAACGATGATCCCAAATGTAATAATGACCGTCAAACGGGATACCTATTTCTTGACATTCTTTGGCCTTTAAATCTTTTAAGATTTCAATTTCCTTCTTGGCTAATGGTTTTAATCTGTCCTTCAAATCGACTAAGAAATCAAGTACAGTGTCTTGTTTCTTAGCCATTTTGATTTCAAGATTATAATTAGCATAAGTAGAATAACCTAATAATGTAGCTAATTCATTTCTTAATTTTAAAGTTTCTAAAAACAATTTTTCATTTTGTGGGACTTTATTTTGATCACCATTAAAGGCAATTTTTCTTGTCTTTGCAACTTTGGCAGTCTTCAATACGGGGAAAATATCAGGATATTTAAAAGTTACTTTATATTTTTCAGTACCGTCTTCTTGTTCCACTTTTTCAAATTGTTCTAATACAGAATCAGAAACACCATCTAATTCTTCCTTGGTAAATAATAGAAATTCCTTCTGTTCACCAAGGTTCTTAGAATATTCTAAAGATTTCGATCCGATCTGGATCTTGATATCTTTAATTTTGTCTCTTACATCTTGAGATAAATTTAAACCAGAACGAATATAATCTTTGTGACATTTTTCAACAAATCTATATAATTCAAATTGATCTCTATCTTTCAAATATTCGTCTTTCTTATCTTTAATTTTATTCCAAATTTTATCAAATTGTAAAAACATCTTATATCTTAAAGACATTTCAATTTCAAAATTTTGTAACATTTCAGTAGCTTCATTTGATGCATCTCTAATTAATTTATCGTTAGATACATGTTGTAAGAAACATAATTGATTGACTAAGGGAGTAATTTTATTTTCTTGAATGAAAAAGGGTTTAACTAAATTATTTAATGTTGGATTTTCAATTGATTCTAATTGATCATACAATTTTGTTGTATTATCAATGACACATTGGGCATCAAATTTGATTCTTTCGGGGGTCCAATTCCAAGAAGGTGGGACCCCTGGCGTAATAAAATCATTAGTCATCTTGTTTAATGTAGAATATGATTTAATTGAATTTAAATAAAAATATGATGATATTGCCACAGTGGGGATAATACAAAATGTTAATAGCGACTTCTTGTGGCGGAAAAGATTAGTGATATGTTTACCCCTTATAATAGATGGTATAGAGGATCTTAATACCATTCAATTGAGGTGTAAGCAAGGGGGGGAATGTTGTTGTTGTGACTACAAAGTGTCCTAAATTTGTTTGTAAGAAAAGTGAAATTTGCAGTGTCAGAAAAGGCAGAAAATAAAGCAAAATTACAGTGGGAATGGTATTAAATGGCAAGAACCGGTTAACACATACAAGCAAGCCCATAATAACATCAGACAAACTGTCTAACTCGAATATATACTCAATATATTCATAGAGTATAGCCTGTATACAGTACATACCTCAGTATAGAGTCCCCACACAACCCACCCACTGTAAACCAATCACTGCCCAAAGCGGACATTTTTTACAGTGGGATTTTCTTGACAGCTTTAAATAAAGGATGGTTGTTCCGTTGAGTGGTGGTGAGACAGCTTCTTAGATATCATCCAAGTGTAGTCACACACACATATATATATAATTGATACACACAAACACAACAATGTCGGATGGAAAGGAATCAGTAAATGGGGCACAACACTCTGTGACAGACAAGATATCAAGGACTGTAGACAGATCTTTATTAAATGATAAATGGGATATTGTACTCTCTAACATGTTAGTGAAAGTCGGGATGGGATTTGGTGTTGGTGTCGTTACCTCTGTCCTGTTCTTTAAGAGAAGAGCATTCCCTGTATGGCTGGGGATTGGGTTTGGATTCGGGAGAGGTTATTCTGAAGGTGATGCCATTTTTAGATCCACGGCGGGACTCAGAACGATAAAAGTTTAAACTGTACATATCTTATACCCATCCTAGAACTTTTTGTTATACTCTTCCATATAATATAAAATATTCTTCCTTTTGCAGCCCATTGTAACCTTTATTTATAACTCTATCTAATTGTTTATAATTTTTTTTGTTCGTTATGAATATATTACATACAGCTATACATGTACATTCTACAGTGAGAATCCTGATATCATCTCAATTTGCTTCAACATACTGTCCTCGGTTTCTTTATTCTTTTTCTCTATCTTCTTTTGAATTATCTTATCCCTCTTTTGATCATAAATTAGTCTCTTTGTGTGTAAAGATTTAACTTTAACCATATCTTTAGATTTCTTTTGTAAATAATCGGTATGATGAGAAATTGCCTGATGAAGTGTAGCTCCATCAATATCTTTCAATTCATTAGATTTATTCATTTGTTCCACTCTATATTTATTCTTCTTTCTATCCGAATGAGATATGACATTCTTCTTATTCTTTTGAACTTTGTTTTTGTTCCCAACTTTCTTAATCTGTGATCGAGCCATTATTTACCTTCCTGGTTTATGCTTTCACTCTTCTTCTCTTCTTCTCTTTAATACTGTCATTTTTTAAACTTTTCTTTTCAGCTCATCGCAAAAAAAAAATTCGATGTGGAAAAAAAATTTTCAATTAAGAATCTTGCGATGTCTACATTGAAAAGTGTATAATTTATTGCATCATTTGAACTAAGGAAGTCCAACAAAGAGCTAATAATGGTGTCAACTCATAATAAGGATAAACCTTGGGATACCCCAGATATTGATAAATGGAAAATTGATGAATTTAAACCAGAGGATAATGCCTCAGGTTTACCATTTGCTGAAGAATCAAGTTTTATGACTTTATTCCCCAAATATAGAGAAGGTTATTTAAAATCTGTTTGGAGTGATGTTACAAAGGCACTTGATTCTCATCATATTTCTTGTGTTTTAGATTTAGTTGAGGGGTCAATGACTGTGAAGACTACTAGAAAGACGTTTGATCCTGCTATTATCTTAAAGGCTCGTGATTTAATTAAATTATTAGCACGTTCGGTACCATTCCCACAAGCTATCAAAATTTTACAAGATGATATGGCTTGTGACGTCATTAAGATTGGTAATTTTGTTACAAATAAGGAAAGATTTGTTAAGAGAAGACAACGTCTTGTAGGACCAAACGGTAATACATTAAAAGCTTTAGAATTATTAACTAAATGTTATATACTGGTACAAGGTAATACTGTGAGTGCAATGGGTCCATACAAGGGGTTAAAAGAAGTTCGTCGTGTTGTGGAAGACTGTATGAAGAATATTCATCCAATTTATCATATTAAAGAATTAATGATCAAGAGAGAATTAGCTAAAAAACCAGAATTAGCTAATGAAGATTGGTCAAGATTCTTACCAATGTTTAAGAAGAGAAATGTGGCTAGAAAGAAACCAAAGAAGATAAAGACAGAAAAGAAAGTTTATACTCCATTTCCACCTGCTCAATTACCTAGAAAGGTTGATTTGGAAATTGAAAGTGGTGAATATTTCTTAAGTAAGAGAGAGAAGGAAATGAAGAAACAAGAAGAACGTAAAGAGAAACAAGCTGAAAAACAAATTGAAAAGGAAAAGGAAAGAGCCAAAGATTATGTGGCTCCAAAGGAAAAGGCTTATACTGGTACTTTAACTAAGACCAAAAAATCTAAGAAGAGATCTTCAAAGAGTGAAGATGAAGATAAAGAAGAGAAGAAAAGTTCAAAGAAACAAAAGAAGGATTAAACAATTCTAACTACCATCATAATTATCTAAACTGTATAATACTCAAATAAACAAATAAAATTTATCATTTATAAATAAACCTTACAATCATACTTTCTTTAGCTTTACTCACACAGTTTGAAGTACAAAGCAAGTTAAATGGATGAAATAGGTCATATATCTATTAGCTCATCTTACTATAATAAGCATTTTTTTTGTATTATTGTAAAACGGTACGCGTTAATTTTTTTAAAAATTCAATAAAACTTGAAAAAAAATTGACGCGTTTGATCTCATCTTGTGACACTTTGAATTTAAGAGAAGTAGTATTGCAAGCAACATAAACCATACAAGGTGACATATTTTTACTAGCTGTTACACTTATAGAAGCCTGAAGATATAAAATTAACATCATGGATGTACTTTTTAAAGAATTGGGAGCAATTAAACCTAAGAAGAGAACAACTTATAAGAAAGTAGCAGATTCTAATGATAAAGACACTCAAGAAAATCAAGATACCCCTTCAATAGATAATCTAGGTAGTGGATTCTTATTTCACAATCCAACTTTAGAAAAAGTTAAAAAAAGACTAGATAATGATAATAAAGAACCATCAGATTTAGAAAATGATACCCAACCAGAAAAGATCAGTGCTGATCATTTTGAGACAGAATTACATTTGTTTAATGATATACAATTATCACAGACTCAATTGCTTAAAAATATGTACGATGGTGGTGAAGATTTAGAATCCATTGAAAAGAAGCAACGAGAAGAACAAAGAAAGAAAGAAGCAAAAGAACTTAGACAAAAGAAAAAGGAAGCTAAACGTAAAGAAAGAGAAGAAGCTAAAAAGAAACAAGAATTATTACAAGCAACTCAAGTGATATACCAAAAACATGATCTTAGAACAAGAAATAGATATAGTTATCCTAATAGATCTATCGACACCTCTCGTAGTATTGAAGAAACATTCCTAGAACTGGCAAAAGAAGCCGAAGCAAGTGAGACAGCTCAAGATGATAACACTAATAATTATGATGCTGCTGCTGATGACGATATTCCATTGTCTCAAAAAAGTATCCCAATATCAAAAGAGAGAAGAAGGCATGATGCTACAGCTAATAATGGTGGTCTTACAGATTCTTCTATTTCCAATCCAGGTGTCTTGAACACAGTTGCAAATGCAACTATTAGTCAATCTACTCAATTTAGTGCTGCCCAGGTTACTCAACCCATAACCAGAATAACTCAAATGGAAACTCAAAAGATTGCAGCCGTTTCACATAAAAATGATATAGGATCTCAATACACACAAAAAAATGTTGATCATATTATTCCCACCCCAATTACTGCTCCAAATAGGTCAAACACTTCAGAGCTATCCTCTGATAGTAACTTGAAAACCCAAGTATTGTATGCCGTTGGAGTGAGCAAAGGAACGATATCCCCCACAGAAAATGTTCCAAAACTTGGTAGTACTAATGTACAATCAATCCCACTCTTTGCTTACACTCAGAAAATAAAACTACCAAGCAATCAATCAAGAGAGGAAACATCAGATGAAATTTCAACTCAAATAATTGATAATAACATTAGCAAAAGAACATATAATGATCACAATAGAGATTTTGTTTCAGCCGTAAATATAACTCAACCAACCCAAGTGATTTCAACTACTCAAGCTACACAAATTATCAAAGATACATATACAGATCAGTTGACTCAGCCTACCCAAGTAACCCAGCCTACTCAAGCTACCCAGCCCACTCAAGTTACTCAAGTTACTCAAGTTATTCAACCTACTGAAGTCACTCAACCTACTCAAGTCACTCAACCTACTCAAATTGCTCAAACTACTCAACCTACCCAAATTGCTACTTTACTGGATCAAATTGCCCCAACAGTTCCCGATAATGATTTATCTGACGATGATATTACAGCCACCATTGCTGATAGTGCAGCATCTAATTTAAAGATCCACGAGATACAAAAACAGTTGCAACAAGAAGCAGAAGCAGATTTCAACGAAAGAAATAAAGAATATCAGCCTCAACAGAAGGCCATTGCTGCAAAAACACGTTTTACAAAAGATTCATTTTTAGCTAATTTTGATAGTGATTCCTCAGAATCAGAATCCGAAGAACAAACTTTAAAAGATCCAGCTGCAGAAGATCCATTTACCTCGAAGGTCGATAACGAAGAAAATAACTCAAATGACAAAGATAAACCACCAAAAAAATTAGGTGGTCTGATGATTTACGAAACCAATTTGAAAACTCAGATGGATTCCAAAAATAATATCGAGTTAGATTCAGATGACGATTCAGATATCGATATAGAGGTAAATGAAGGATCTATATCAAATAATGCCAAAGCAATGCTTCTGAATATTAAGGCAAGAATGTCAAAGAAGAAGCGTCAAATTAAAGCCAATACTGATAAAAAGAATAATTTGGAAACTCTTTACCAAAACTTAAGAAAGAAAAGTAGACAGCAAATTTTACAGCATCAGAATGAGATAATGGAAAGTAAAGGTCTAAGTAAGATGGATTTAGAGAAGGAAAAGGAAATTGTTGAAAACTTGCTGGAACAAGAAATATTGAGAAATCAAAAGATTAGACGCAGGGAGAAACAACGAGAAAAAAGAAAAGAAGAAGAAGAGGAACTTGATTTTGACTATAGTGCTAATGAACTCGAAGAATCTGATTTTATAGTTGAGGAGGATGAGCAAGAAAATGGGGAAGAAGAAGATTTACCGGAACCTGTTAGTGACGACGAGAATGTCGATAATAAGGGTGACAATGCTGAGGAAAAAGATGCTGTGGTAGAGGAAGAGGAAGAAGAATTTACCTTACTAAAACCTAAAAAGGCAAAACATGTACGTGTAGCAGTAGAATCAGAATCTGACTCTAGCTCGGATATTGAAGTGAAAGAAAAGAGTGATAATATGAAGAGTAAGGATGTAAATATTGAAAATCCTCCCAATACAATTTTTCTAGGTCACTATGGGGACAACCTTGATAAAAACAACTCAAGTATCATAACAAAGGAAAATTCTACCGTTGAGAACGGAGATGTTGATGAAGAGGAGAGAAGAGCAATAATTGATGCACAAAAATATCAACAAACTTTAAGGGAAAGAAGGTTAGAACAAAAAAAGAGAGAACTAAAAGAAACTACGAATTTTATCGAAGAAGAAGCTGAAGAATCGGAAGATGAATGGCATGGTATTGATGGTGCTGATGGAGAGGTTTCTGATGAATATGATTCCGAGATTGAAAAGATGATTGATGATTATTCAAAGACAGATATGAATCCTGAAGAAATTAGAAAAATGTTGGTTGCTGAGAACAAAGACATGGATATGAAAATGGTTAACAAGATTTTGTATGATATTAAAAATGGTAACCTTAGGAAGAGGGGAAGATCCACTTTGGAACTGGAAATTAGTGATGATGAAGATGATGAATTGCGAAATTATCGTATCAGACGGAGAGAAATGATGAAACAGAGGCTATTAGATTTGGGTGATAATAAAAAACTGATTAAGAATCCAAAATCAAAAGCATTCTTTGATAGTCTGGTGGAAGATATTATTGAGGTGAAAAATCCATTTGGAAGTGTTCAGAATCCAGAAGCTTCTTCATCTGATGAAGAGGAAACTCCCGAAACCACCTCAGTGGGAGAGGATAAAGAGGATAAAACTTTGTCCCATCATAAAAAGATAGTCCTTTCAGAAGATTTTGTTCAGAAAAGTTTATCATTCCTCAGTAGCAACAGAGATTTGGATGAATATGAGAGAAATAAAGAAATGGCTCGTTTACAACATGGTGATGATGTAGAAGATCTATTTACCCTAAAACAGAACAGTTCCATAAAGTCTTTCAGTTCTTTGACCAAAATCCAAGAAACAATAACACTGGGTGACGATGCCTCAATCACCGATCTTATAGAACCTACCAAACCTCCCTCTATTATCCAATCATTCAATTCTAAGGATGATATTAATGATAAATTTAAAGAAGGTAACAAAACTGTTAAGATCTCCAAATTCTACAGAACTGTGGGTAGTTCAAAGGCTTCTATTACATACATGGGTAAAGTCCGTAAATTAATGGCGCCCAAACATAAGAAGAAACATGATTTAGTACGTGAAGCCCACCAGAACAGCATGTCAAGAGCTAGTGGACTATTTACAAACGACGGAGACAAGTTTGGACATTAGTCTCATTAAATATTTTCTACATAATATACCCATTAAATCGCAGTAGTTCAAAAGAAATACTTCATTTTTGACTTCCAATTTGTGACACTTTCCACTGCCATGTTTTTTTTTTTGCTCTTTTAGTTTTTTTATTTTTTTTTTTGTGAAAATGTAAAGAAAAGCATTAAATAAAATGCGATGATATTGTTGGTGATGAAAAGCGGTATTCCCATCAACAAGCTGTTAGATAATCCTTCTTGCGGTGACATAAATAACAGTTTTAAACTTGTATACTAGTGGTGTATTAAGAAAATGGTATCTGAAAAGGATAAAGAAATCTTAAAGAAGTTTTCTAAGATTCAGAATGCTTGTGCTCAATTAAAAGACTCGATCGAGGTTATTTATGAAAATGCACTATCTAATGAAGAATTAGCTACTATGAGTGGTGGTTCTGATATTGAGAGATCTGTTGCCACATCTGCTGCATCTATGATTTCTACTTATTTGGCAAATGCTAGAACTTCAGTGGATATTGTCAAAATTTGTGAGTATTACAAATATGAAGCTGATATCTCTTCCAGAATTCCTTACTTCCAACAACCTGTTATTAGCAACCCTAACTTAGAAGATTTAATATTTATGGACAAAAGATTGAGTAAGGCTCAAGGAAGTAAGAATAATGATGTTCTTAAATTTGTTGGTGAAGCTGAATTAGAAGCTTTAGTCTCCCACAGTTTATCCATCAAATTTCCAAGTGCCACCGAATCTTCTTTAGAACTTTTGAAGACTCATTTATTATCTGCAAAGAATTTGAAAGGTTGGGCTGGAGAAGTTGCTATTTTAAAGCCATTACCATCAATTGCTACTAAATTTAAAGCTGATATCACTAAGGAAGAACTCGAAAGCATTCAAATTGATGCTTTCAAAGCATACATTGGTGCTTTAGTGTTAGATAGAAAAGTTTTATCTTTAGATGATATTTCCCAATGGATGGATAGATTAATATCTACGAAAGTTCAATTATTAAAGTTTGCTCATCTAAGAGAACTTTATGCATGTGATTTAAAGACCCAATTAGAACAATTTATGGTTGGAAATAAGTCTGGACAATCATTACAATTTATCCACAGTAATAAAGGTGGAATTTGCAACGTTAAAGTCACCTTGGGTCAAACTGTTCTAGGTCAAGCAGAGGGTCTTACTACCGGTGTTACAGAAAAGAAAGCTGCTTCTAACATTCTTTCAAATACATCATTACTAGCTAAGTACTCTGTACATCAAGAATCTATTCCAATTAAACCAATAGTCAAGGAAGAAGCGCCCAAGAAACAAGAAGTTCCTAAAGTTGCTAAGGAAACATTTGCTAAGAAACCTGAAGTTCCAAAGGTTGCTAAGAAGGAACCTTCTATTATAGAACAAGCTAAACCTCAACTACCAAAGGTGGAAAAGAAACAAACTGAAACTCAACCACCAAAGGCCCAGAAGAAACAAGTTGAAGTTCCATCAGAACTAGAAACTAGAGTTACCGAAATACCGGCAAATCCAACACCTATTTTAACTGCTGAAACATTAAATGAACAAATTATGAGTCAATTGAGTGCTAAAATGGCATCTATGGTTAGTGAATTAACATCTCAAATTTTACAAGGTAATAATCTTCCAGTTCCCACTGAACAACTGGTTAAGGAAGTTGCCAATAAACAATTGAATTCTGCAATTAAACCACAAACAGCTGTTCCTGATAAACAATCTACTCATGTAACTAAAGAAAATATGGCGCCTGCTGTTAAGAAGGAAAGTTTAGAAGAAACAAAAAAACCAGTTGTTGCTGCTGTTAAGCCTACTCCTCAAGCAACTAAGAAGATACCTGCAGTTGCTGAAACCCCTAAGGTTGCTCCAGTTGCAAGTGGTCTTAACAAATTAACTCCTCTTGAAACCAAAATTGAAAAGGCTAGAAGAATCCTAGCGGAATCAATGGAAAAGAAGAATGGGACAGCATCTGTTAAAACTATTGAACCTACAGTTGTGAAAGAAGAACCAAAGGAAAATATTTTCTTGAAGAAAGGTCTGCCTCCAATGCCTAAGGTTAATGTTCCATTAAAGGCTATGCCAAGGATGCCAGTTAAACGTACTGCCTCTGCTGAGAGTGAAACCACATCCAAAATTTTTCCCAAAGAAAAGGAAGAAGTAGTTGATGTTAAGATCGAGGAACCAAATATCGGCAATTTAAGCATTCAGGAACCGCAAACTGAGGAACCAGATAACTCATCTACCGCTGACGTCACAATGCAATCGGAGGAAAGTATCCAAAGAATGAAAAAGGTGGAATCAACTGATCCAATTAAATTACCTCTAAAAACATCCTGTGATAAGCAAGCAAAGGCTAAAGTTTATGAAATATTTGGTAGATTTAAGATGTTCCCAGCTTATACCACCATTCAATTAGGTGTGAATGATTTCTATTCTATTTGTAGTATCAAGGACGAGGAAGACTCCTTTATGGGTGAAGGTCGTGGTTGTAATAAAAAGATTGCTGAACAAATTGCTGCTACTGAAGCTTTAGATAATGATAGATTGAAAGATTTAGTTGAAACACGTAATAAAGAAATTGAAAAGATCTTCGGTGTCAAATTAGAAGAATTAGTAAAAGATGATTCTGAAGTTGTAGATGAAGTTGATACATTTAAATATTTCCAACCACAAGATGCTAATGAGGATCTTCCAATCCATAATACTTGTGATAAGGGTTCAATGGCCAAATTATATGCCTTTATGGGTCAATACAGATTATTCCCAGAATATGAAAGTGTTCAACAAGCTTCTAATGTTTTCCATACAGTATGTAAGATTAAGAGTACTGCTGTTATATTAAGTGAAGCTCGTGGTACCAATAAGAAGATATCCCAACAAGTTGCTGCTGAAAAAGCTTTTGATAGCGAGGAATTAGCTGCCTTCCTTGCTGAAATACCTTTAGATGAATAAGATGTGTTTCGCTATTGAAGATTTCTACCTTTCTCTATTATATCTAAAGAAATTTCACATATATAATGTATATAAGTTAGATTATTGTATCAACAGGTGCTAGTTTTTGTAGATTTACAAAATAAGTAAACGCTAATATTAGCAATGGTACAGATAAAGTCTTTTGAGTTTGTTTATTATAATAACAATTCAGTAGTTAAAGCATCTTGTAACTCTGGATACTGAATATCTAAATCAATTATTGGTTTCTTAGATGGAGATAATTTCTTTGTTTTAATCTTATTATGTTTAACCACAGTACTAACTAATACAGAACTAGCATTTGATGGTCTTCTTAAATCATTTTTAATTCTTGATGTTCCTTTTCGTTGATTACAAACTCCAGTTTCAGATATTATAGTTGGTTCAGACTTTTTCCCAAATATACTCCAACTAGCAAATAAACTACTGGATACAGTTACATTATTGGTTGGTTGACGTTTACTATTTATTTCTGTATTCAAAGGTTTAGATTTAATGAAACTAGATAACATCGCAGTGGAACTAGTTCCACTTGAACTAGATGCTGATTTAATGAACACAGGTTGACTCATAATACTGGTATTCTCAGAAATGGTGTTGATAGTATCATTAGTAGATACGCTTCTTGTAGTTGTTTGAGCAGGATTTTTGGTAATAAATGGATAAAATCTAAGTGGTTTTTTAGATTCTCTCTTTGAAAAGATACTATCATGAGAATTTGATCTTTGTAAAGGTGGGAATTTATCTAATTTTGGTGTTAATAAAATTGGTGTCTTTATAAATTTATTGTTATTATTATTATTATGATCGTATGGTAAAAGTACTGTATCTTGATCTAATTCGTCATCATCATCATCATGATATTCATCACTCTCGTCATCATCTACAACAAATTCTAATTCATCATCAGAGCAAACGATATTTTTATTTTCTATATTTTTCATATTTTCAAAAACGGCCAAAGATAATCGATTATTTGAATTATTAAATGGATTATTAGTTTGTGGTCTTATTTTATTTAAACCTTCATGATATGATTTTGTAGTTCTAAGTTTTTGGTTAAAACTTTTTTCAGGGGATAATGGTTGGTATACAGAACGTGTTGGTGAATTGGGTAAAGAAGATATTATAGTTTGTCTTTTCTTTGGTGTAGAAATTATTATATCCTGGGTTAAATCCCTAAATTTGTTATTAGATAAAGGTGATGATGTAGCGTCGATATCTTTCCTATCCGATAGGTTATTATCACTACTGTTATTAACGGATGTAAAAGACGTAGTTTGCATATTATGTCTTGATAATATTCGTAAAGGTTTTAACTCAAGTGAATTATTTGTACTTGATGATGAAGATGATGAAGATGAAGATCTTGAAATATCAGATTTGGAAACATCTCTTGAATTTAATAAAGTGACAGATTTTCTCGCTTGTGCTAATTCATTTAATTTTAAAGTAAGATCTTTAAATTCAAAGACTAAATTTTCCATATATGATATATCATCTGAATGTACACTATTTCTATTGGATTTATTTTTCATTTTCTTCTTATTAATGTCATGAGCTTTCATGGAAGAAGAAGAATCATTTTGTGACAATATGGGTGTAGTACTGTTTGTAGGAATAGTGTGTTTTAAATATAATGATCTTCTTTGTAAAGATTCCAATTGCTCCATATACTGTTGTTGTCTTTCCCTTGCATGAGAAATAGTCGTGGTACCATTACTAATACTGTTACTACCAGTAGCAGAACTAGTTAGTTCCTTTTCTTGTTTCTTAATCCAACTTTCCAGTTGCCATATAGCATCCTGTGATCTTTTCAACAATTGATCAGTGATGTTCTCTACAGTAGACTCATCCATTATGTGTCAGATGCTATTCTCGTGATAAATAAATATCTATATTTTATTGGATTGCACTTCAATTAACCTTCTAATTGAGTCTTTTACTCTCTGTGTAGCTTGTCCGAATTCCAAATAGCCAGATCAGGTAATCTTCAAACCTTCAAACCCTACCTTTTAATGTCAAAAGCTCTTATCTACAACATAAACAATACCACTTGCAAAATATCAAAAGGGCTTTAAAGACTGCTTTCTTTTTTCTTCACTGCAAAAAATTTGTAAACAGCGGGCAAAAAATTGCGGATTTGTAATTCCCCATTTTCTCTGGGGGGGAATTGTAAATCCACATAATGGAACATTTCTTAAAGTGGCCGTGTGTTCTTAACGCTGTGGGAACACATCTCCGCAAACTTTTGTGACATTTTTTTGCCCTCAAAAGGAAAATAAAAAAAAATTATTGAATTTAATTTTGTCAATGGCCGATTTTTAAAGTAACAGACACTACTTTTGCACCAAATTAACAGTAGTCATTGGCGATGGTTGGAAGGGTCCATGTAATGATATAAATATAAGAGATGTCTGGGGAGTCATCTTGGCAAATTTCTGTTTTCTTTCCTCTTGTCTCTTTTTTCATTAACTTGTTTTTATTTTATTTTTTAATTAACATATTCATAAATTAAGGTGACAGACTACATATATACCCCAGATTAATTATGTCTATTGTTTATAACAAGACCCCACTACTACGTCAATTTTTCCCTGGTAAGAATCTTCCACAATTCTTCTTAAAATATGAATGTCTACAACCAAGTGGTAGTTTTAAAAGTAGAGGTATCGGTCAATTAATTCTTAAAAATGCAATCAGAATTCAAAAAGAAGGTAGAAGAAAACCACAAGTTTTTGCTAGTTCTGGTGGGAATGCTGGGTTTGCTGCTGCTACTGCATGTCAAAGACTTTCTTTACCTTGTACTGTGGTGGTACCAACTGCTACTAAACAACGGATGGTAGAAAAGATTAAAAATACTGGTGCTAATGTCATTGTTAATGGTAATCACTGGAAAGAAGCTGATATTCATTTGAAAAGTCAAATAATGAATCAAATTGATCAAAATTCAATTGAACCAATTTATGTTCATCCATTTGATAATCCAACAATTTGGGAAGGTCATTCTTCAATGGTTGATGAAATTATGGATACTTTAAAAGATGTTAAAGTCGATATTAATAACGTTAAAGGTATTGTTTGTAGTGTTGGTGGAGGTGGTCTTTATAATGGTATTATTCAAGGTTTAGAAAGATATAATTTAGCTAATAAGATCCCTATTGTTGGTGTGGAAACTACAGGTTGCCATGTCTTTAACACTTCAATGAAATTAGGTAAACAAGTTGAATTTGAAAAAATTACCAGTATTGCTACATCTTTAGGTACTGCCAGTATATCAAGACAAACTTTTGAATATGCAAAGAAATATTCAACTAGATCGGTAGTGGTAGATGATGCCAAAGTTATTGAAACTTGTCTTAAATATACAAAAGATTTTAATATGTTAGCAGAACCTGCTATGGGTGCTTCACTACATATGGCTTACAATGTTAACTTATTAGAAGAAGCTTTAGGTCATAAATTAACTCCAAAGGATGTTATCTTGATTATTGCCTGTGGTGGTTCTTCAAATACTGTACAAGATTTAGAACAAACTTTAACCAAGTTAAGAAATAAGAAACAAGAAGAACCAGCATATAAATTTGCCAATTTTGATAATATTAATCTTCAAAGTTTGCGCAAACAAATCTAGATTTAATATAAATCTCTAACTCTGTAATACTACTAGCTTTTAATTTCTTATATATGCAATTATATACCCAATTTACTAATGATTAAGAAAAAAAGATATTCCCTTTTCAAGAAAAGGGAATATGTTCTTCAAGGTGTCGACATTTTAGCAAAAACCATTTAATTTTCATCTTAACGAAATTTTAAAGGCTTTCCTTGAGTGATAGGAGGTATCAACAATAACAACAAAGAAGCATTTCAAAAATTAGCGACACAATTTTTTTTCTTTTTGTAAAATATCTGGAAAAAAAAAATACCAAATTAAAATACCAAAAAAATATCATTGTATTAAAAAAAAAAACAAACAAACA